>JAQFZZ010000144.1:0-28941 GCA_034696405.1 Isotoma caerulea | reverse complement strand
CTGTTAACATGGATACATATCGTTCACTCAAGTGAAACTCATGAAGCATAAATTAGGCTTAACACGTTAAAAACTGCGATGAACATTTTTTTACTATCTTTAATTTTTACCTAGGACGCTAGATGGCACAACTAATCTACAATTCCAATGCAATGCCCATATATAAGTACCGATCGAGTACCTATACCGCATAAACATTCAAAATACGAAAGAAATGTGAAAAATCGGTTTCTGCTCATTGCGTCCTGTTTTCTACACCAAAGAAAAGTGCAAAAAACGCATATAATATTGAAACATTTGATGAAAAGGATTGATCAGAGAAGGAAAAAGGTAGTCTCGGAATGAAAAGGGGAAAATGTGAATCTCATACCTTCACCATCAATCTACTTTCAATGGCTTTTTCCTCAGAAATGGATTGAAAAGCGTAAAAAGAGATTCGGTGAAATATGATGAAAACAGACAAGTGCCTTCCCAACCTACACCACACGAACAGTCTGCCACGGACCGTCTATAATTTATATTCACAAACATCTCTTAATTTTTAAATATGCTACAATAAAGCAATTGATTACAGTTATTTTCACGTTGTTTCTGCTCTCTACTTTTATAGTAAATTTTCGTAGTGTAGTAGTTTATTTTATAACCAAAAAGCAGATGTATAAGAAGGCATTGAATTGCACTATTTTTAAAACTAGGAAAGTTCGCTTTCCTTCGAGCTTATAAGAATTTCTTTGACTTTCTCTTGCAACTAAAAGGGCTGTTCATGATGAGTCTGCATTATATAGGTTCGTGATTTAATTTATGTATATTGTAAATTAATTGATACTTGTGAAAGTTATCCATAAATCAATTAATTTTTAAAACAAAACATTTCCAACCAAACGGTTCGACTGAATTTTGAATAATTTTACTAAACTGTACGGTTTTTGGTAATTGGGCCAAAGTTAAAGGGGCCTAAACGCAATGTTAAAAAGTCACCTAAGAAATATTGAAATTTAAAGTGACCAAAGCAATATTGAAAGTGTCAAGCGCAATATTCAAAGTGATCAAAACAATATTCAAAGTGGTCAAAACAATATTCAAAGTGGCCAAAACACTAATGACAGTGATCAACGCAATATGCAATACAATATAAAAAGTCACCATTTAGATTTATATTGAAATACTTCGAGTTTCCGAAGCAATATTGAAAGTAACCAATGCAGGTTATGAATTGACTTTTAAACACAAATGTCTTTTTGCTATACACAATTGCATAAAATAGTTATTCGTTTTTGTACAAAGACAAAGAGGCATAACTCATATTATTAAAAACAATATATTTTGTTATAATCAAATGAATAATTTAATATGTTATAGGTGAAATAATGCCAAGATTTGTGAATCTGAGGAATAAGAGAAAGTGTTATTCATATTTGAGTAGAATATGGTATTATTGTAAAGTTGAATGAAAGTAAAGATTTCTTTTGATGTGAGTCCGAAAGTGGCAGTGGTGGTTCTCTCCATCCTTGATCCTCTCTTTCCTCTCCTTCCTTTAGTTTAGAGTAGAAATGCGGAAAGGGGAATTCAAACGGCATAACGAAGCGCATAAATCATGAACACGAAACTTTGGGATTTAATTCACCCTAAGACCAAGTCAATCCCTCCACCAAAGAACACTCAAACTTGTCAATAAGTCACGTCTCATATTTAAATACTACCTATATAGTCAGTATTCACGCAACCTATCATATTATTATCTCTACTCTATGGGTCAAGGTCAAACTCTATGACTTAATGCTTTCCAAACCCAACTCGTAATTAAAATAATCATTCTTTGCTTTCCCAGTGCAATTCTATCATTTCCCATAATTTTTTCTTCCATTAAAAGTCGGCAGCTTAAATTAATAACATTTTAAAATCATCAAACTTAAAGCGAAAAAGTTTAAATTTAAACCTTAGCGCCTTGGAAAAACAATACACATAATAAAAAGCATAAATACCGCTTGATCCTAATGGATTTTACTAATGTCCGTAGTTTTAAACCAACAAACGACTTTTAAATACCCCCATTTAAGCCTGTAATTTTTAAAGTGGCAAACTTTAACGACACAAAGTTTATGATTCTTCCCTCTCCTTGCAGAAAGACTGGAGTATAGCCTTCAAAAGACCTTGTGCAAAAGATATGAACCCCCGAGAGAAATAAGGTCAGACTGTAGACTCAAATGTATGTAGGCAGAGTGTAGTGATCCGAACTGGTTTGCCTGTATATCTCTCCTTAGTCCTTGCAGATTAAATAGATTAATCACTTATTTAATAAATACTGAACAAAGAAGGGGCTGAATAAATATAGGAAATAAATACAAAGTTTAGAAAAACAGGAAAGTGAATCCCTGAAGTCAACTCTCATCCAATTTACAACGATTATCATAGCCGTTGGCTTAATCTTATCCTTTAACAATAACAAGATAACAACACGACTTCAGTTCCTTTGTCTAAAATGCATGCAACTTCCTTTGTCTTTTGCAAACTTTCACATTCCGTCACACATATTCATAAAGTCTTGAAAGTCTCTTTGATTTTTAAATTAGCCTAAAGTTCACTTAAGCATGCCTTGAAAACACCGCCAATTTTTAAATATTCAGAATATTACTACCTAATTAAATGTATTAAAAATCCCGCCAATTCTTAAATACTGAAAATGACCCGAAACATTAACCTATTATTGAAATGCCAACAAAAAAGTGCAAACCTCCTGAATTTGGATTTGTGAGCGACCCTTAATCGCATTAGAGAAGAGAATGCAATTTCCCCAAATGTGGAACAAGAGGATTGGGAAATTTCAGTGTCAGTAGACTAAGAATTGGATGTTTGTTTCCTCCCGTATTGGCTCTTGTTAATTTATCCACTGGAAAATGAAATGTGATCTCTAAGGTTGTCATTTATTATTCCAAAGTCTCGCCATTCCCATCATTCTCCCATTGAAAACTTTAACACTTTGCTAAACACTGCAACTGCACCCTTTTCCACCCACCCATTCGTTCACCTACAACCACTATTCACCCATTGCTTTATATTCAGTTGCTGGATTGATTGCTTAATTTGCTTTCAAGCGCTTTAAACCTTTATCTGGAACTTTAAATTTTTGGCTTGATATGCTGTTTTAACTTTTTTACATTACCATTTATGCTTTTTTTGCATGTTTCGAATGCTTTAATTGCTTAAATAGCAAAAAACCATTGGCCGGAATTTAAAAAACCAATAAAGCAAACATAAATGAAAGCAGAGAAATTAAAGCAAATACAGCAAAATATTTGTTTTTTGTTAATGCGAACCTGCTTGCTCAATTACCTTTAAAGAGATTTCATTGCTTATTAGATATTTTGAAGTTTTTGCTTGATTAGCTTTTTTAGCTGTTTTTCCCGCACGTGCTATTTTTTATTCTCGTCAGTCTATAATTGTCCAAATAGCAAAAAGGCATGGGCGGGAATGTAAAAAGAGCAAGTAAAGCAAGCAAAAAGCACAACTATAAAAACACAAGCAGCACAAAATATCTATGCTTTTGATGTTTTAGCAAACACTGAATTTAGGTAAACCCAATAGGGAAAAGTGTACTCAATTTATGGAATTATTTTATTGACATTTTTGCTCACTGTACTGGGAGACTGAATCGATAAGTGCACATTTGCACTTTTGAACAGGAACCCTCACTCTTACAGAAAACAATAGTGCAAAGTCAGTCACATTTATTATCCAAAGTTCGGGATTAAATGGCAGAGCCAACACTTTGCAAACAAGTTGATCATCCCATAAACCTCTTACTTTCTACACATTCATTTCTCTTTACTTCAATATCCAACAAACTAAACTATGCTAATTTTCGTGAATTTTTAAAAACATCGTTAATCACTTGCTCAAAATATGACTGTCTATTCCAGCTGCCAACATAATTAATATTCTCTCCAAAAACTGCCTCTCGAGTCTAGAGAATAAAAAATCCGATTTGTTTGACCAGGACCGAATTTGAAATTCAAATGTTAACCATTTACAAATTACAAAATTAACATTTTTCCATAGAGAAATCAACATTACCCAAAAGATTGCTTTAAAAGCGTAGTTATTACAAGACCGACCATTTCATAACTAATTTATTAAAGGGACTGAAAGTCTCGTCTATTTTAAAACCTCTGCCCTATTATAATTTTAAAATTTGATTTAAATAAAAATTTAAAAAAAATAAAACTTAAAACTAATTTTAAACATTCATGATGACTTACGGAAGAATCGGACTGTGTATTCGGCAAAGTTTCCATATTAATTTTCTGCAGCATCGACTCAAACTTCTCCAACGAGGTAAGACGAGCGAGCAAAAAGGTGAGTAGAATTGACACATCTTTCTTCACCTGAAATAACAAAAAATATTTTTAATTAGACGCAAAAAGGAACGATTTCTAAATTTAAAACAAAATTAGCCCCTTTAGGTACAAACTCAAATGTGAGTTGCATATTTGGGGCATCAAGACTGCAGTTTTTTTAAAATATCGAAAATTCGTAGCCTTCTATCTCAACCTCACAAAGATGATAACGTTACCAAAAACATTATAGTCATTTTTTACACAGTAATCCACAGCGTAAAATTAAAATAACTAATTCCCTTTAGAATTATTCTTTTCAGCTTAAAACTAAATTTTAATTAAAAGTTTAGATAACTTGGTAAGGGAATTAAACATGTTCATTTTAAATCCCTCATAATTATCTCCACCTAATGTTGCTAACCTTAGGGAAATAAACTTCCAATTTCTTTACAAAGTCTAAAGATTTCTTCCAATTTCAAATAGCAGATTTAAACCACCATACGTTTCTATTAAAAAAATGAGGTTTTTAGTATTAAAAACATCCAATTAAAAGGAAGATGATGATAAGCTCATCCGATTTAAAAGGTTACGTTACGAGACTTGTTGTCATTATCATATTAGTTAATACTTAATACCCAGCAGGCTGAGGATAAATTTCTACCGGATTAAAACTTTTCATCATAATCTAAAGATCAAAGTGTATCAAAACTACACAGCATAATTTACTAAAGATCTAAAGATTCATTCATAATGTGTGTGCAAGATATTCCTTTAGTTCCTCATTTTACACAATTAATAAGGAATGAAACCACGTAATTTAGAAAGGAATCTTACAAGTCGTTAAATCTTCAGGAAATAATTCTCCTTTTGTATAATGGAAGTTCATTCATTTCTCAACTTTTATCTCTTCTTTCGTTCAAAAAGTAAGGAACTAAAAAAGTTCTAATAAATTGCAAATCTTTCCAAAAATACATGCAATAATTATTCTTCTTTTATCTCATTCCATTCATAATGCATTAACTTATGTAACAATCCCACATATTAAGGGCCATTCACAAGCGCAATAATCTAATTCGGGATATTACACAGGGAATTGGAAAGTCAGAACCAGAAGAAAGCTACTTTAAAGGAACGCTCTGTCTGTCCGTTCATCTGTCACACCGATAACTTTCGCCAGCTTCATGATTATTATTGCACGCTGGTTTTTTGCATCGAGTTGCTCCGATCCTAAGCACGATTGATATTGAAAATAAGCGCGCTTCGCTGAAAAGGTCGCGCTAATCAACGCTCCAAAGAAAAAAATACATAAAAATCGAATGAGGTATGATTTCTTATCTAAAATTATGCAAAATATAACTAAAATGATTTTGCGCGCTTAAAAGTCACCGTTCACTCTGTAGAGCGCTTCAAAGCGGTTGACCGTTTTGACATGGTTTATTTATAATTAATTTATGAATGGCCCATTCCATGGGAAAGGGAATGTAACGTTGGATAGTATAAAGGAAGAATGAGTAAAGTTTTTGGTTGAAAGGTTGAAAGATTTTAGTTTGCTGAGATGATTTACAACTCCTCACAACTCCAATACTTTTTCCATTATCTTGAGCCCCCTTTTTTATCATGCCTTTTTCCAAGGAAAAAACGAATTCCTGTAAGACAACAAAATTCTAGGGAACTTTCAACCTCCACTACTGTTATGTATCTCTAGATTATCCAGAAAGCGTACGTGAATAATTTCAAGATGCTTTAGACCGACTTAGAACATTATATACTATATGAAAGGTCACAGAATCCAAAAATCATCACAGAGATTCTAACATTTCTAGCAGTACATGAAATACAAATTAAAAAATATACGAAGCATATTTTTTTAAAGTATTATTTTTAATTTCAAAATAAACCTAATTTCAAAATTCGTATTTTTTCCCATATTTCAAAACACAGAAAAGTAAAGATTGATGATTAAATTGTAAAAAAAATTATAAAACTAAGCTATTTAGAAAATTTTCCGTGTACAATTTTTTCTGAAATCTGATAATAAAATATAAATAACTTGGAAATAAATATTGTTTGTGTATTACAAATTTCCGGTCGTGATTATTATGATAGATTGCGTTAAAAAGATATGGATACACGTGGATCAAAGAAACTAAACTTGGTAAACCTCCCTGAGTAAGATGGACTACTTTAGTCATACGCGTGCTATTCTTTACAACAAAAAAACGCAGTTATTTATCCTACCTTTTGTCTACACATTCATTTTCTTATTGTCTTTCATATTCTCAAGATAGAACGTTCGCTTTTTATTCGCCTAATTTACTCGATCCGATAAAAATAAAAGTACAGCATCAAGGAAACCCCTCGTCCATAAACCACGGGTTGAATTTTCCGGAACCCAATAAATAATGTCAGTCAATATTTCGCTTAATTTGATTTTTTACCTATTTTTGCACTATTGCACTCCCGCCAATGCTTTAATTGCTTCAATATCAAAAAAAGCATTCACGGAATTGAATGCAAAAAACCAAATTAAGCAATCACAACTTTAAAAGGAAAAACAGCAGACATCACAAATTGCTATCTATGTTTTTGCTGTTGTGAAAAACACTGGTTCACACTCGTTTTTACGCCGCAGTTTTTTTAAACACAAACTTAAAATCCAATAAATGAAATGCAAACGATTTATGAATAGCTCATAATAAATGATGAACAATGTTGTAGCCCGTTCCACATTTTAGTTTCTTTCCAAAAATGAGTGAAGAGAAAAAAAATGCATTATGAAAAGGCGGATCGAATTCATTCATCGAGCTTGAGTTTAGTTACTCTTCTCATCCACTATATAATCACATAATACCTAAATATAGCTTGTGAATTTGTGATACCTCATGCACCTATCTGTAGTATATCTATAGATGAGACTTGAGATCAATTTATCTTAAATTTCTTCATTATTTCCTCCAATCTACATAAAAGGTAATCCCCCTTGAATATTCTCTTACTTACAGGGAGAATCCCAACTCACTGAAACTTCTCCATTACAAAAGGCTAGATATTTTTAAGCTTACATTATTTTGTGGCTTCATCTACTTTATTCATTTTCCCTCTCTCTATACATTCATTTCCGTTACAAAACCAATCTTATTCATTTCATTTCATAAACTTGTACTTTCAATCATTCGTTTTGTTATTTCGGGCTCATTTTAAAATTAGTATTTTCGCAACCGAAATTTAATCCTATGTGGAAAAAAAGAAATGGTCATTACCGGTGGATGCAGTTGTACACATTTGTGCGTAATAGCCCTCACATTAGCCATCATAAGTCCATTGTCATCTCTGAAGTCAAAAGGGAACAATTCAGCCCATTCACCAAGCAACTTGACCAAATGTCTCACCACCTTCACATCTCTCTCCGAATCTTCTTCCTGTAAATATAACAATGAAACAATTTCTCAACACAGATGCAACAATTGCTAATGAAATATTCTTACTAAAAAAATATTGACACTACTGCATGGCCATTGCTTACAACTACAACTTATCTCTCTACCTAAATTATGAACGATATTCATTTAATAAAGCTCGATCATTAGTTTATAAACTTTTTTATGTTATGAAAGTACTTTAAATATCAAAATATTTAGTTATTTACATTCGTTAAAATTATTAAAGTCAATTAGTTAAGAAAATTAAATAAATCATGAAATAAAACTGCGTATTCTCTTTTTGCTAGTATACAACGTCCGTATATATAGTCTTGTTGTTATGTTCCAATCAATTATATTCTGGAATTAAATTTATTTTGACGGGTTTCATTCACAAATTATTTCAAGTTCAAAAATGTTATCTACATTTAAAAATGGCATAACAAATTAAATTATAAAACTCACAACGTATACAAGGCATTTTTAAAGTTAAACTTGCAGTCAAAAATAATTTGCTGTATTCAACCATTTAAAAAGAATAAAGTTATATGCATAAAATAAAAAGTATGATAAATTTCGGAGTGCAAAAAATGATGCGATGGCCGAGAATCGAACTCGGATCAACTGCTTGGAAGGCAACTATGCTCACCATTACACCACCATCGCAACTCTTGAATTACCCTTCTCAATAAGCAGTTCAAATTTGAAACTTTAATTCACTCAACCATTCATTGTAACAATTCAACTCCATTTTTACAACAATTGCATTGTATTGTGTAAAAATAGAAAGTTTATGATTTTAAGACTAATATTGTTGCATATTTATAAAAAACGAGTCACGTCTCAGTCTTAAAATCAGCTAATAATTTGTTTCCTTTTTTTAGGTACAAAATTCTTATTCCAAATAACTCTTTTTTGCTAATTTTTTTCTCGCTTTATCTTATTACCGTTTATTTTGTATTTAGATACATCAAAGTGATTTATCATTCTTTCAATTTAAAATCATAAACTTGGAAAAATATACCAAAGTTCAGGCATGTATTATTAAAACGAAAAATAAATTAAAATAAATATTTTTGTGCACAGAATTTTACATAGCTTAAAAGTTGAAAGTGCGGAACTCGTTTACATCAATCTAAAAAACTGTATTTGGTCCCGATACACTAGAGGTGATTGACAAGATTAAAAACAAAGTAGTTAAAAATCTGTTGGTTAGTTTTCTTTATTTTTAAAAGATAATAAGTTGTTGTTAAATTAAAGTTAAAACTGGGTAAGAATTTAATTGTATGGAGACCAATACTATTCCATTTTTCCAATAATATAGTAAACCGTTTTCTGCTCTTTCAAATTTGAAATCAATGATTCCTTCTTATCTATTCTTCATACTTTATCATTTTTATTCAAATTTTTTAGTCGAATTATGTTTGCTTTGACATTATAATAAATTTATAAATATATCGATACCCCAGTCATGGTTGATTTGTGCCCTATTTTGGTATTCAATGAATACTTAATACTTACAGTGTAAATATTTCTTTAATTTAATTAAAGTTTTAGTTTAAAATCTTTGAGTTAACTGCTTTTACCAAGCCCTACTTAAAAATGATTGAAAATAAACAGTAATACGAATACAATTGATCAATAGACCAAAAGCTCATAATAATATTCTATATAGTAAATAATAAAATGTAAGGCTTGTTGATTTTTATTTTTATATAAGAATGCAAATCATTCAATAAGCAACCAACATAAACCTTACAAAAGAATAAATAAAAATTCATTATTATCAAAAATGTATTTTAAACATTTCACATCAATGAAATCAATCCATCTGGTATAAGTTTCGTAGTCTTAGCGTCGTAGTAGACTTCAATTGAATATTTTATATAAAATGTTTCGCAACCTTTCAAGTCTAATCGAATACGTAATGTAGAGTTGCTTTTTTTTGCATTACATAAAACTCCAAACATTTTACTTTAAGTCTTCTAGGCTTATATTTCAATCTAATTCAATTTGCTCTGCTCTGATTCATGCACATCACCTTAAAAAGTGATAAAAATATTCCACTATCTACTCCATAAAATTTTAAAAGTATGCGAATTCGAACCGAAATGTTTTTAGAAAGCCTTTTTTTTACAAAAATATAATCTTTGTTTCATACTGAACTCAATAATGCATTATATTTTCAGTCATAAAATATCTAATGGATAAAAAACAAAGCCGTTCTCATTCCATATTTAACAAAACCAATAAATAATTGATTTCACGGCAAATATTCCTAACAGAAATAAGCCTGCGACAATGGCATGGCGACAAATGCACCTAATAATTTATTTTTAATTTTCAAATTTTTTAAAATATTTAGTTAGTTAAATACCTTAACTAACATAATCCCAAGTATAGTTTGACAAATTTAAAATAGTATTTGTTAACCACATTCATCAGGCAAAAAGTCATCAACCACAATAATAGTCATTTAATTTTATTTTATTTAATTAAACTGTGAATTTCTTGAATTTTTACAATTTTAATCATTTTTTTAAATTACATATTCGTCGCAGGAATATTTGTCGTATGCAGATTTGCCGGGTAATATATATATAATTTGTATAAACTTTCCTAATAACCCCCATGATGAAATATTCCGATGTCATGAACTGCGACATTTCCCAAGACAATAAATAAATTGTATCCGCCTTTGCCACATTTCCTTTGAGTAAATGAGTTTGGACTTGAAATTTAAATGTTCACCTAGGAAGCCTGAGTGTTTCGTTACCCTGAAAGCATACTTTGTAGGTGGACAAATCCATTTTGAGGATAAAACTACTTTGTAGCCTAATGCACCTTTCATCCATTAGCACTTTGTTCTACACCTTTCCACTCTGCCAATCAAAGGCTAATAGCTTTATCCACTCTCTCAATCCATTCCTTGTTAATGTGCATAAAAGTGACACATTTTCACTTCCATCATCCATCAGCTCAATCCATATATTACTCAACAAATTACATTGTGTGCTTATATAACAAAATAAATATTACCTTTAGCTCATATTATAATTATAATATATAATAGATTTTATAATATTACTATCATTTTTTTACACCTGAAATTTAAGAATTTCCTTTAAATTGACGTCATTATTACAAAAACAATATATTAAAATTTAAAATATTAACTTGTTTCTTACATATTCTTCATTTCATTAAAAATCCAAGCCAAATTTCTTTCTCCTTTTATTATTGAAAATTGAAACTAAAGTATGAAATTATTTAGTTGTAAAATAAAATATAAAGAAATTGTGATTGATTAAAAATAATAGGAGTAACCTAGTAGCTCTAAAGCTGACAACTTTTGTGAGATTAAACTTAAATTCAGTGGCTGACTAAAAATTTTAAAAAATTTCTTTCCACACCCTTAATCTATCACAGGGTTATTTTTCTTCATAAATATCTGCTAATAAACTATACGCCAAAGTGAAAAATATCTGTTGTAATGAATTAAGGCAGAGAAATTGTAAGAGTGGTTTGGTTTTACCAAACACCCCAACCCTCCAAGAAAGTACAAGAGAAACATTAGTTTTTTATTTGAAAACGTGACTTGACTTTATTACCCATATTTTACGTCACCCTGAACTCTCATTCCTTTCTTTCTCCTCACGCACATAATCTAACATCTTACAGTTATAAAATCCTGTGAGTATACACAGGAGAAACAATTAACACGAAAAGTAATTAATTCTAGAGCTAGCTATTATCACTTAAAATGTTTTTACTGTATTTGGGCAAATATAAAAGGGTGTTTCAAAAAGATGTGCCTTATTAACGTTGAGTATTCAGGAGAAATAGCCAACACCAAATGCAAAGATCAGTGTCTCTGCGCGATTCAAGTCCTAATCCATATCAATTCAATTTGACAAAATTGAAGCAAACCTTTAAATTCAAACTTTGAATTAAGCACTGCTTTCAAAACTATCAATAATCAATTTTTATTGAATTGTGTTTCACATATTTTTTTAATCGCAATATCGCAAAGCACCTAAAATAAAAAAATTCTGAATAATGCCAAATTTATACATTATAAGGTAGTTACATTAAAAGAACTACTTCCAAATCTTGCGATCATTCAAAAAATATTTTTTAATATAATGCGGATTCTCTAAAAAATGAATTAAAAAGATGAAATTTATGAATTGAATCGAATTATACCACTGTGCTATGAATCGAATTGTAAAATTAGATTCAATTCTCAAATCCATATTTTTGAATCATTTTTAATCGCGCCTTCAAAACTTAAATGCCCAAACTATTCAAATGATATTAAAATCTTGATATTCATTCTCTTCACTCTTTTTCAATTCTTCAATATACGTCGGAACACCACCCGCATAATTCAAAGGCTCAATTCGTTTCCCGGGAATATTTGATCCTTGATACCAACTCTTGGCATTAGGGAATAAAGTTGACTCCCAAACATCCACAACTTTCTTCCTCCAGCTCTTTCCCGCCTCTTCTTTCGCTTCAATTCTTTTCGCACTTTTCTCTCTCAATCTCAGCATCAACGTTGTCAACCACTCGCCCTGGACTTCGGTGCATGTGGGGCCATTAGAAAAGGCCGTGGGGGCCTGTGGCCCATACATATAAAACATATTGGGGAATCCAGGGACGCTCATTCCTAAGTGAGTCACAGTGCCCTCTTTCCACACATCTTCCAGCGCCTCTCCCTTACAGTTTTGAATCCCTAGTTTAAGAATCCCGCCAGTGACAGAATCAAATCCCGTTGCGAAAATAATCATATCCACTTCAACCATTCCCTCTTTCTCCGTTCTAATTCCACTCTCCGTTATTTCAACAATTGGCGACTTATTTACATCAACAATGTCCACAGATGGCAGGTTAAACGCTTCATAATATCTTTGTTCTAAACTGGGTCGCTTAATCCCGAAAGCGTGTGGGGGAATTAATGGCGCCAAAATTTCTCTTTTCTTCTCATTTAAAATTCTTTCGCGGACTTTTTTCGCCCAAAAAGCATACGCAGCGTTATTTGCTTCCTGGTTTTCAAACATGTCTTGATAATTCGCAAGCCAAAATGAGAACCCACCATTGGTCCATAAGCTCTCATAAATTGCCTCTCGTTCTTCTGCTCTTACTTCTAAAGTATTCTTCTCTAGACTCAGGTAATTCATCCCGCCAAATGATTTACGACAAGTTTCAAATATTCCCGCTATTTGTTGTTTGCTTGGCTGTTTTGCATTGGGTAGATCGCATTGTTGCATGGGCAAAGCGAGATTTGGAGTCCTCTGGAAAACTGTCAGGTGGTCAACAATTGATGCTAGTTCTTGCACAATTTGAACTCCAGATGCGCCTGTCCCAATCACTGCTATGCGCTTACCTTCGTAATTCACCTAAAGCATTGACATATAGACTCGCTGTTAGATTAGATTATATAGAGGGCGTTCAATGTTATATTAGTGCCATAGGTATCATAGGTTTAATATTAATTTAAAATGTAAGGATAAAAAGCGCTATGTGCGATTCAACATTCAACTCAAAGCCGTTTTTACTATCGAGTTACGATCAATTTCAAAGTTTGAATTGGATTGAGTTAAATTGGTTAAAAAACCAGAAATGTTGGGTTTCACGACCATGCTGTAAGTCCAAATGTACTAAAAATAATACGAATTATCTCTTGTTCCGAAAATTTATTTTAATTCAATTTAATTTAAGTAGTAAAATTATTACATTGGGGTAAACTGTTGTGCGAATTAATTCACTAAAAGTGTTGTTTAAAATAATAAATTGAGTCAAGTTGTCGCTTAAGTATTCAATTTTCATTCTAAATTGAATTGAATCATATCGCTAAATTTAATTCATTTGTAAAAATTAAAAGTGAATCGAATTCCTAAATACAATTTAATTTTCAATTTAAATTGAATCGAATTCCTAAATATAATTAAATTTTCAATTTAAATTGAATCGAATTCCTAAATATAATTAAATTTTCAATTTAAATTGAATCCAACTTCTAAATATAATTTAATTTTCAATTTAAAATGAATCGAATTCCTAAATATAATTTAATTTTCAATTTAAATTGAATCGAATTGCTCAATGTAATAAAATTCTCAAATTGAATTTTAATCAAACTGCTAAGCATTAAAACCATTGACGTCCAACTTATTATATCATATATAAAACTCAAATTAAATTTTTGATCATCTATACTTCTTTGAAAATCCTTTCAGACAAGTTTCCATAGGGAAATGTCCCTCTGTCAAAATCTCAGATTTTTTTGTAGAAATTTTGGCCGTTTCCGATCTAGTTTTACATATAATATAATAAGTTGGACATCAATGATAAAAACGAGTCAAAAACCTTTTTATCAAGTGGCCAATGAGCAGAGTGATAAACTTGTCCTTTAAAAGTGTCCAATCCCTTAAACTCCGGAAGAAATGATTTGGCAGCGAATCCCACACAAACCAATAAATATCGACAAAATATAATTCCGCAATTCGAAGAAGCAACTTCCCACAGATTTAAATCCTCATTAAATCTAGCCCCAGTCACAGTATTATTAAAAATTATATCTTTCTTCAGATTGAACTTCTCATCCATCACTCGAAAGTATTTAAGCACTTCATCCCTGGCTGGAAATCTCTGAGTGAAGTCAAAACTCTCGAGCAGTTCAGGATTGCTAAATTGATAAACCGTGTATTCGGAGTCTGTTCGAGCACCCGGGTAATTGTTCCAATACCAAGTCCCACCCAAGTCAGCCCCACTATCGAATATTTTAACGCGAAATCCATTGTTTCGCAAACTGTTCAACATGTAAACACCTGAGAAACCTGATCCCACTATTAATACGTCTAGAGGACTTTTCTCAGGCATTTTATAAATTTTAATTAATTAATAATTATTATTTATTAATATTATAATAATAAATGTTGCCAAATATTAATCTTTTATATTTACGAGGATCTTCTGAAGGCAACAGAGAGAGAGAGAGATGAATTCCAGTTTTAAGTATTAAATAGAGAGAGAGACAACTCATCATAACCTTCATAAGTGAGTAGTAGGTAAACATTAATCATTTTTTATATTAAAAATTAAAACACAAGCCGTAGCTAGAATAAATTTAAGAAGAGATTATATTCAAATCCCACCTACAGTGTTTTATTCATACCACTTTTCAAATCCTTCCTATCCCTTCCATGTTAAATTTTATGTTTTGGAGATTATAACGTACCTTACATCATCTACGGCCCTGTTTAATTTGCATAATCTGTCATACTTGATGATGTAAGTACAATAATTCTCCTCTGATAGCAACTAACTATTTAGTTCGTATATAATCTGCTTGCATTAAAGTAATTAAAACTTTAAATTCATTTACTAAGAAGATGATTATAAAATGGAAAATTAGTGGATACAAAATCTGGCTTAATCCTTGAGATAATTGTATCACTTTGCTGGAAGCCAAATTCATAGTTTTACTATTCAAAAGGTTGCATAATTTTTTATGTAAAAAAAACCACAAATAAAATCACTGTTTATCTATCATGCAAAATATAGACTTTCTTTATGCAATAAAAGCCTTCGGCGAGTTATAAGGTTAACTCTGAGTTTTTTTAACCCACATGTACATATTAGAAGATTAGAATTCAAAATATTTTCACTGTTAATTAAATTATTGCAATTTTTAAGTACCTTATTTTTCCCAGAGGGCTTTCAGCCTGTTAAATTAATATATAAAACTAAAAGTTGGTTATTCAATAGAGGATTTTGAATTATGAAAGATAATCTATTTTTATAAAATTAAAATTTTCTTTTTTTTAAATGTCAAATGTTTCATATCCGTTTCGTGTATTAGCTTGCGGTAAAACTAAACGTAAAAAAGTTGCACATAATTTATAACTGGGTCATTAAATGATGGATGATGGAACTAAAGTTATTTTTATTCTCTGCAACTTCTTATATGATTTCCAAGTCCAACTGAACGCAATGGGCTATTCACAATTCTCGAAACAACATATTTCCATCTTAAATATCAATTCGAAGATGTTAGCCTGGGCAGAGTAAAAAAGCCAACTGGAAAAATATGATTTGCCTTAAGGTTCAAAATACTTTTTGAAATAAAGCCTTTGAAAGTCTTAATTAACAATCCTAATTTTTATGAAAAGCTTGTGAACCATCCAAAAAAAATCGGGTGCAAAAAGAGATTAAAAGAAAGAAAGAAAAGCTTACGGATTTATTGAAGGCAAGATGGAAGACGGTAGCAAGAAGTTCGTGAGGTCGGATGAAAAGGCGAGATGATAAAATGAAGGCAAAAATGAATGCCCGATCCGGGTAGTAATCTGCACCCGGTACCAGATGCTCCACCAAAGACTCCAATCGTCCACTTACCAAGTTACACTCCTCAAACACAAGACCCAAACTCTGCAAAAAACAAAGCAAAATCATTTATCATCTCACTAAAAACACATCTAGGTCACAAGGTCATCCCTGTCAATATTGAGAACCCGTGTCACCTCTCGCAACAATTTCAATTTTCGAAACTTTTCTATCTTCAAATTTAATCGATAACGGGTCCCATGTAAAAAGTAACTTAAATTTTGTTAAAAAATTATGAATTTCGATTCAAAAAATTTAAAAAAAATTCCTTTATAACAAAATAAACACATCCATGTAAAAAATAACTATATTTATACATTTAGGAAGAAATCCCAGTGCAGTTTGAATAATTCCCAGTCAAATTAAACTCATCACCGGTGACATTTAGCATCCAAAGAAATAAAAATTTTATAAGTATGATTAGTTTTGTCAATATACACCACAAAGTTATTAAAAATTGCGCAATGTAAAATAATTGTAAGCTCAAAACAATCCTCATTTCCGGGTTACCAAAAAGTTACCCGGAAATTTTCCAAACAAATGTACCAATTAATAATTTGGAATTCGCATACCATTCAACTCAATTCCAAAACCAATTAAGTAAATATTTCTAAACGTTATTTGACACTAATTAAAGCCCAGTTCCATGTCACACAATTTATAACAAAAGATTTCCAATCTCTTCTCTATAAGTGCATTGCATCACATAGCTAATTAATTGCGATTGACAAAACATCAAGTGCTTCCTCATATAAAACGAAAACAATCAGGCAATAATACACCTTTAAAGTAATATCTAACCAATAAATAGTCTAATAGATCTACCTAAATGACATATTAGATCATATAGAATGGAGATTGACATTCCAATTAAATCCAAAACCATTGACTTGAATAACACCTCGAAAGTAATTGTAAACTTGAGACAATTAATAATCTGAGGGCTTCCACAATTCAATTCAAACTAATAAGAACCAAACGCAATACTGTGAATATTAATATGTCAAAACAATTATAAATCACGTGTCCAATTCAACACATCTTAATACGTAAATGAAACCAAAATATTTTAATTGACTAATTGATTCGAAATTCTCATTTAAAGAATATTTCCTTTTTATTGATTTGTGTCAGTTTTCTAATAAATAAGTCTTACGTTTCCCCTATTCAAAATTGAATATTTATCGGCAGATTCGTAAAATGTTATAAAATCAATGTTTCTCCATTATTTGCATTCAGTTTCTTGCTTCCTTGCTGAATTTGCTTTAAAGCGCTTTTATTACTTATCTGAAATTTGGGATTTTTTGCTTTCTTAGCTAACTATTTTACTTTCCCAGCAATGGGTTTAAATTCCCGCCAATTAGCAATGCTTTAATTGTTTAAATTAGAATTAAAGCATCGCCTGGAAAGTAAAAAAAAACTAATATAAAAACAAGCAAGCCCAGCTACAACAGCAAATACAGTAAAAAATCCACGCTTTAGCTGTTTTGGCTAGCGAATATAATATAGATAGTCTCACAAAATAACAACTACTGCAATGTATAATTTATTTCCGGTCCCTCCAAATAAAATCAAGTGTATTAGACTAAATGTAATTTTGTTGTTCAAATGCAAAATAGAGATTTCACATTAAATCCACACTCACATCGACTAGATTTTCAAAGCGAGTCAAACACTCTCGCCTATATAGAGTCTCGATTTAAAGGGAGACAAAGAGTATTTGTGAACAAAAGGACTTCACAGCCGTTGGATTTCCATTTGAAACAATAAGTCAACTCCTAATCATTGTCAGGCTCAACAATCTCGACAACTGAGCACTAAAACAGCCTCATTCCTATTCCTATTGTCAACGATCATTATTAGGACCGTCCATAAGCCTTATCATCTTCCTTAAGCACTTTTTCACACTTATAGGAAAATACAACTGTATAAAGTAAATAAAGTGTGGATTTTATAGACGAGTGCAGGAAGAGAATGAGAAAATAGACTGCCAATAATAATAATGCGGGTGATGATGATGATGATGATCATGAAATGCGGGCATTATACTTCCCGCATGAAAAGAGAGACAACAACAATAAGTGAAATCTCCCTCGTTAATCATCCTTTTTCCGAAAACTTCTCACGCGGCCCAAAACAAAAGCCTTCGTTTCGCACGCTTTTTATACCTTTCACTCAATAATGGGCTTTATTCATTCCTCAAATTCTAATTCCCAGGAGAATTATAAGGCTCTCATTTAACTAACTCCGACCGGGGTGGGCAAAACAATAACTTAATATCTAGTTTTTTTTAGTAGGTAGAGCTTATTAAAATTAAAAACAACAAAAAACTGCCTTGTCTACAGTTGACCTTTTAATTAGTCACTGTTTAGCTATCCAGAATATTATTTAAATAATTAAACCAAAAACAACCGATAAGGAATAAAAACAGAACTCAGGGTAAAAGTAAAGAAGTATAGCGGCAATAAACTTGCTAGAAGAAAAAATTTGAAAATATAGATTTAAAAAAACTAAAGGTAAAATAAAAGTGGAAAAATAGTAAAGGTAAAAATATAACTAGAAGAAACCTTGAGAAGGAAAAATTAAGCGGAAATTAACATGGTGCGAATTAACAATAAAGCAAAAACCAAAGTCCAAGTAAAAATGAAAGCAGAAAAAGTAAAGGTAAAAATCTGAAAAGAAACCAAAATAATATTTTCTCAGTTTATTCTATTTTTTCCCTCCTTTTATTTAATTTTTTACTTATTCTTTTGTTGTTTCCTTTTATAGATTTCCAATTCTATCTACGACCGACATTTTCCTATGATAACTTGAAAAAATGCCGAATTATGAATTAATCTTCCCAATTTATATTTCAAATTTCAGCTACAAAATCAACCTGAAACTAAAAACAGTAAAAGCATCTATTATGACGCCAAATCATGAGTTTGCGAACCACATATCGACCCATTGGTAATATTACCATTCGTATTTCATTTCCCACATATTCAAAAATTGCTATAAGAATTAAATAGCTTGTTACACTATACTGCTTACTTTGAAATATTAGTAATTTCACACTTGCACACAAAATCATTAGTGACTTTCTCCTATTGAAAATATATTATATGCATATAATAATTCTGTTCGCATGAGCGTGGGAAATTGTAACGAACCCCCAGAATCATCTATTCACTTGCACGATGAATCTTCTAATAATTGAACGAGAAGATCCCACTTAATGAACTACCCTTTATCATTATTACTTTTACCACCTGTTCACAAATCACGGCCCACAAATTCATAATAATATATTCCCGCGCTTATTTCTTTATGAATTTATAGACAAACCTTGGGTTGCCAAATCCCTGTAGTGCATTGTGCCTTTTCTATGTGAATCCACCGGGGTCTTTCATTAGAGTACACAATAGCCTGGGTTCTAATGTCTGAATGAAGTTGGGCGAGTGATACAAGGCTAATAAAATTCATTCCGCAGGGAGTCCACCTAATAATCAGCTCTAACCACACTCTCAACAAAAACTCATCTTTTCTCATTAAAATCAACCGAGCTTTTACTTTTAATATAAACTTAATATTCAAATTTCAAACTTCCAGCCTCATCCTTCACACAATAACTTTCCCTTGTTTGGCTTATGAATGTCCCATAATGGGTGACACTGACACAAGCCCAAATGACTTTTATAAAGTGACTTAACCTCACGACGTAATTTTATATCACTAGTTTCATTTCTATATACATATTATGGCACGATTTCAAAGATAAAATAGAATGAAAAGGGATAGCAAGACGTATTAGAAAAAAATATTGAGCTTAGGAGCATTAAAAAGTTTAAAAAAATTTCCAGCGAAAATTAGCGCGCACTATAAATTATTTTAATGATTCTTCCTAGAGGGCGTTCTGAGGGAGTACAAAAAAGCGTGTGCCAGCCATGGCGCGAAGTTTAAAAAAATTTGGATCATAAAGCAAATCCCTTTTAAAGTTACACGCTCATTGTTTTATTTTTAAGTGAGCCAGCACAATTTATACTAATGTCAAATTTAAAAAAAACTTTACAACGTAAAATGTGCAAAAAACCACCTATATAACCCTTAGGCACAAAAACTCGCAAAATTCGTATATTTCGCCAACTTCAATCGTCTTTCATACTAAATTCGCAATATTTTGTCTTTTCACAAAGACATGTGGAGATCACCCTGGGAAAAATTAGTAAGCTGTCACTTCTCGATTACAGATCCTTCAAATGCCGTTAAAAGATAAAGACATGGTACTTAATAGTTCCTTAAAAAGATTAGGAAGAAAAAGAGATATGAATCCTTTGCAGCGACTTTTCTAAGAAAAGGGCCAATCATTTTCTGATGAATGTTGGTTGCTCAAGTTGTCACAAGTTGTTTGCTCCAAGTGTTGTAAGTGACAATTGGCAGTGAACTGTGTCCCTAGTGGAACAGACACGGAACAAACGGGTGAAATCGACCAAAGTTTCTCTCACAACAAAGTTCCATCAAAAAGAATTACTTATTTCTAAGGATCATAAGGATTAATCAAATGTGAACTCTCTCTCAAACATTTGCCCCAACAACAATACAATACTCTTAATTAAAAGAGACCATCACTTTTAACTTTCAAGATCCATCCACATCTAACGCCTCTTATTTATATAAATACAAATTTCTTCATAAACTGCGCCAAAGATTTGTTCAGAAATGTTACCACCTCGGCTTATTGATTTATTCCGTACATATTTTTCTATTTTGTTTTAATTCAAATTGTTAAGTTTTTTAAAACCTATCCCTTAAAATTCGTGGGCAAATTGAAAGCATTCTAGAACAAACTGCCAGGGCCGTAGCTTAATTAGGGTTTTCAGGGTCAAACCCCCCCCCCCCGAAACGCGGAAATTAACATTGAGGGGATAGGGAGGGGCGGGGCGTGGGAGGAGCTAAATTATATTAGCAGGATCGGAAAAACCCTCCCCGAAATTTTTTCTGGCTACGGCCCTGAAAACTGCCCATTTTGGACAGTTAAACCAACCCGAGAATCAAACGAAACCCGCAAGACACAAACCAAAACTGCAAAAAAACACAAAATAAATCCGACAAAAAAACCAAAGAAAACCCCGACAAACAAACGAAAAACCTGAGAAAGTAAAAGAAACGCAGAATAAATACAAAGTAAAGTATGAAACCTTGGATTCGAAAACAGAATCGCCCCAATAGAATCTTTAAGTATATTTTAGGAAAAAATTCTTAGGCCGAGAAATAAAATTTCAGAGAATTTACTTTACAAATGTGAAGCTATTCTGCTTTCGAACACGGGATTTTTGTAAATTGTGTTTTGAAAATATTTGAATTTTTTGGTCTGTTCGTTTGTTTTGCGGGGTAATTAAATGCATTTGTCTAACTGTAAAATCGAGTAAATATAATACTCCCCATATTTCTGGAGTTATTTATGAACACCGTGAGATGAGCAATGAAGAGATATAAATGGAGATGGACATTGAGACGGAGAAAACCCGATGGGGTCGATGAGAGGAAAAAAGCTGAATGGAAATAGGTTTTGAGTTCAATGAGAACCTTTCTCTGCTGCCTTTTCCATTCTATTTCTTATCGCTTTGGACAGTGGAACTTTTTTCTTTCTTTTCTCCCATCTTTTTTATACATCCATTCAACCCTATTTTTGCACTACACAGCCATACAAAATTCTCCCACCAATTCCCAAAAATTGGATTTTCAGTTCCCAACTAATTCAAAATGGACTTATCATCCATATAGACTCCTTACCTTTTTAATATTTAAAAAAAAGTTTTTTTTATCTTTTTTTGAAAACCCCTCCCTCCAGCTATCTACATTTCCAAAGGAAAAATTAGAAAATATACTAAATCCCGCGCTGAGTTTTAGCAAAAGTAAATTTATGAACATTTTCAAAGGAAAAAGATTGAAAACTTATTCCTAATTCGGTTCACGGCAAGAAAAAAACATTTCCAAAGTCTACCAAACCTTTTGCCTATCCTGAAACGGACACCAACATTAAAATTCTTCAATCTCCTGGTATTGAAAAATCGCTTGCAAAAAATGCGACAACTGGTTTAATGAAACCGGGACAATTTGTAAAAACAAATTTACTACGAATTCATGAAGAACAGAGACATAAATAAGTAAGTCCATTGCGTTCGTTAAAAATTGGAGATTTTAAAATAAAATTCGTCGTAAATTTTTACACATTTAAAAATAACATGAATGAGATTGCCTTCCCTATTCCTACTCTTGTACATTAAAAATTACCAGCTAAGGCAAAAGCAAAGGTGTAACATCTTGGATTTTTTTAAATCAAAAAGGGGCAATTTCCACATGGTCCAACTGTGTTAAGTATTTTGGTATAAACGGCCCAGTGCGGTGTGTGTACACACTTGTCTTGTACTCCATGTATTTTTCTTGTAGGAAAAAATGCTTGAATTCTGCTTCTGCTTTTACCTAAGGAATCTTGTAAATGGTGTGGAGTGCAGAGTGGCTTCAAATCTACACTTTTTACGTGTAGCGAAACAAGAAGAGTTGAGTTTGATAATAAAAGTCTTTGTTGAACTTTCCACTGGATTTTTATTACACGGAAGGAAGTTTTCATCTTTACTGGATAGGGAATAACTCAAAGTTCACAAATCACGTTCACCATACTTTCGTACTTACTGGCGCTTACTTTCTTACCGTAGGCTTTTAACGACCAAAAGAAAGAAAAAGTTCAAAACGCGATTTGTCTTTGTATTTCTACCCAGAAGTACCCATAAAACCTATAATTTAATAGCATCAGAGCTTTTCCAACGGAAATTGAAAAATTTCGACGTCAAAATTTCTAATATTTGTTTTATTCACAACGCACAGTCTGTAATTGTACATTTCCAATTTAATTCAAAAAATTGAAATCAGAAATTGCAAATCCGGTTCCACAATAATTAAAGAAATAAAAGCGTTCTCATTGGACAAAGATACAAAACTTTTAATGAGGAACTACGTTATTTTAAAAGTTGAAAAAAAACCGCTTATTCAAAAAAACGCAGCCACTGCACTGCCATCTAGTATCTAAACCATTGGATACGCAGAAAAGTCTGGTTGAGTTCGTCTTTGTAATTTGGCGCGCTTACTAATCCAATCAATTGAAAGCGCGGGGTTTATCATTATTTAAATTATCCTGTTTAACTTCACTTGTTCCCAAATTCTCACTTTATTTATGAATAACTGTTAGGTGGCAGTGTGGGAACATCTGGAGGGTTAGTTCTACGTTTGGTATCCCTTATCTCATTATCTCCTCCTTTTACTTTCTTCCATAATAGTTAGGGTCGACGAGAGTTTCTCTTCTTCTTTGTTTATACAATTCCACCCTGACAAATCCAATGAGCCAACTTTCCTCAGTCCCACACTCCTTCCTTCCTTTCTCCAGTCAGTGCAAAATACAAAGCCCATAGGCAGTGTATAGATAAACAGCAGTCGTCTATTATTAAACTAATGTATTCCAACTTATCCCAACAACCGATTCCTAATCCATTAATTTATATCCTTTTGTTATTCTATCCCAGTCCAATACTACACTTTCGTTATTTCAATCCAAACAGCGTTACACTAATTTATCTATAGAAAACAATACAAAACATACATTGTTTATTTTCTAACCTTTACCCAGCTATTGTTATAAAGTTTCGACATAACCATTACGATACAGCACAAATACATTTTTTGATTTTTGCTGTCCGGGTATTGCCAAATTTTACAGTAAATTTGCATTATTCAATCTTTTATACAACTGTTTCATAATCGTTGTTTTTTATGCTTCACATATTGCATTACAAAACATTAATTTTAAAACCATTCTTTACATTTGAAGAATTTACTAAAATTTTTAAAAATATAAAATCCCAACAAAAACATTATTTGACCTTTTGCGTTCCCTAAACTTCTGTATTTGTTGATTGAACCTTCTTCAAACCCCCAAAAATGACTTCAAATCAAATTTCCAAATATTTTTAAATTCGCGAAAAATCACAATTTTAATTTTAGCGCTCTCCCTAAATTCTGTATTTAACCAACGGCTCTTTTCCAAACTCCAAAATGTTTTCCTAACTTCCAAATTTCAAAAATTTTAAATTCGGACAAACACAAATTCAAACTTCCCCGCTCCCAAACTTCTGCATTTAATCAACGCACCTTCTCCAAGCCTCCAAAAATGTCTCCAAATAAAACGCAGTTTAACCTTTAGTAAGAATTTCCAATTAAATTAAGGATTCGTTGAGATAATTGGGTGAAAAAGGAGAGCAGATGTTTGCCTCAAATAAGAAGTTAACGTGGTGTGACTAAAGGGTTGTTTACTTATCATTGAGATCGAATCTCTCTAAGTCACACCGGGCTTATTCCCATCCCCTCTTTCCCTAGTCAACCGAGTTGTTCTACAATGATATATATTGCGATTGTGATCTTAGCCTTACCACGTGAGTCTTCTCCTTATCCATAACATCGTTATATTGTCCAAGATGTATCTTAACGAATCATTCAGAAGTCAATGGTTTACTCTTGAATTCTACGGCCCTTGCGATGAATTCGTGAGATAACAAAAAAAACTAACGAAATGTCTCTGGAAGGAGAGAGTGAAAGTTAATCCGTAGGATAACAATGACCCTGTTTACCTTCATCCCATTTCTTTCCTTTTCAAAACATTATTTCACCCACAAAACTAGCAACCCACACTGCCACACTCCATCCAGAGACAACATCTAATCCTCCTTAAATCGTCCCACTACACATCCTACTTTTTATACCCAATTTAAATTCCCTCATAAACCAATTACGTAATGTAAACTTGGCGTTAGCGTTATACCTTCAAACAACGATTTAAAAGTACAGCCAATTAAAAAGTAATTTAACGTGTTTATATAATTACATTATCAACCCATTTTTGGAAGTATTGGAATATAAAGGTTCCATTGAAATTTCAAACGGTTTGAATTAAATTCAATTTGAAACTTCCCGCTCTGGTATAGAATACATTTCATAATCAATTACTGTAAGCAAATATTTAAAGGTGTAAAAGTGATGCAATTTTTAAAAGCCATTTAACGTGTGTTAAAATATAAATATTGCCATCTTGTTTGTAAACGTCTTTAACTTGAATGCTTCTGATTCTGAAATTTAAAATAATTTTAATAAATTGAATTAAATATTTTGAAAATTTCCACTCAAATATAAAATATATTCTATAACCAATAACTCCAAAAATACACTAGTTTTGCTTAGAAACAACTATTAAAACGTTTAAAAGTGCCGCCATGGTTAAAATCCATTGAATATGCGTTTAAATATAGTAAATGCCAACCCAGTTTGGAAAGTATTGAAGTATAAAGAATTTTATAAAATTTGCAAATACTTTGAATAAAATTCGATTAACATTTCAAAACTTCCCGCTGCATCCTATCTCTTATGAAATTATAAACCAAGTGAATCATGAAGAGTAGAATCATGAATCATGATAAAAAGAGACTTCATCTGTGACGAATATTTTAAAAGAAGAATGCAAGGAAGGAAGGAAGGGAAACTGTTGGCCTTTTGAATGAGCGCATTTGAGAGTAAGTAAGTGTTGTGCACTTCTCATTTGATAGTAAATAATTTCGTGTTTAGAACTCCTTGACACGCTCTTTATCACACTCTTTTATAACAAACTTTCTCAACTAGAAAACACTGATTCTATACACTTCTCAGACCAAACACAAATCATGTTCCTGTATTTCCACCCACATTCTAACACAAAGAGTACAGTTGGTAACTGACCCATCCATTGTACACGGCTGCCTAAGTGTTTCCAATGAAAAGGAATGCGAGTCAGGTTTCATAGTCGAAAATTCAATTTGAATTCTCTGGTTGATCGATTACCCAAGTGATGTTTCACGTACTTCAACATCCCATTCCAAGCAACCAGTTCACCACAAACTCTTACACAATTCAAATTCACTCAATCAGAGATCCCGCCCATTCAATTTAAACCCAACTAAAACTTCCTTTTAAAACAGACATTTAACTCAATCCCTTTCAAAACTTTGAAAATTGACACAAACAAAACATAAATACAAGAGAGAAACACATTGTTTCAAATATTACCGCCTTTGTATAACTTTCATTGTTCAAAATACGGTCTTAAAAAATTGGGGTTTTATCAAAATATTTGAATTTAAGAGGTAAAGGTTTGAAATACGTTTATTACTCCGTCTCACGGGTTCGTTTATACCAATTTTTGCAATTCCTAGAGGTCAATACCGTAAAATATCAGTGGGTTTTACTAGGTATTTACCATTAGATATGGTAAATACAGGTCTGTATGTTCCTCGTAAAAAACGTTGTAAACGGTAAATACCACTGATAAATAACATGTGATATTTACCATGCAAAAACGTGCTTCGTATGCACTAGTCAAAATATTTAAATTTTATTGAATTTATTTAAGGCGGTAAATTCAAAATTGAATTATAAAAAACCCGATATTTTTTGTCTGACTATGCTTTATGTACTATGCCACATATCTAAGCGGTTATTTAGAGCATAAAAAAGAACATTAGCAACCAATTTTAAAATTCCCCCACAAAAAGTTTCAGAACCCAATTCCTTATAAGCTGAACTTGTCAAACCTCCCAGAAACCCTAAACCTTCCAATTTCGAACAAATTTTAAAAAAAAGTTCCTAAACAAACTGGACATAAAGTGAACTTACATGATTATCCCACTCGTTAGTGCTGGACAAACTCTTGAACCCAGTTGAAGTGGAAGGTCCAGCAGATTGGCTTTGTTGAGGTTGATTAGGTTTTAAAAAAGTTAAACTACTCTGTCCTTGAGACACATTTGAATTTCCAGAGTTGGAACTTCCAGCCGATTCTGCGTTCGTCGTTGTGCTCGAGTTGGACGAAGTGACATTTAAACTGCCATTATGATTCCCTACTTTATTAAGACCTAGTCCTAGTGATTGTAAACTCGTGGGAGGAATTCCTTGTTTTTTTTGCTGCTGCAATGGCTGAGGAGAGGCACAAGCTGCCCCACTTCCATTTCCGGAGACACAACCCACTGAAGATATGGACACTGTGGGAATCGACCCGTTTGCCATCATCATATCCCTTTGTTGGGGTTGAGGCTGAAACCAATAAATTAACATTTTTATTTCATAAATATTACATTTCAGGGTTTGAAAGTTTTTAATATCACAAAAAATGTTTAAAGGTTAATTTTCGAAATCGCATTCCTATTCCTAGCTCAATTGTAACGCGTTCTTAATTCACCATATTGAACACGTATATTTTAAAGGTATCGTATGTTTATAAGACATAAACATAATATATTGTGTATCGCATGTCTTGTCTCAGCAATAAATTATTCAGCATATCTACGCTATCCCCATCGTTAAGTATTTCACGATTGTTTTAAATTGCCAAAAACTATCATTTGGTCTCCTCTTTTAACTGCAAATTCAACCGACCAGAAATAACGATTTGATATATTTATTAGCAAAGTATCGTTCGTAAGCAGATGTGACTTGTGACAAGAATAGGAGCACTATCTGATCATAAGTCGGGTTTATGACATTTTCATTTAATATTATAAAGCGATTCGTTATAACAAATATTATTTTTACATTTAGTAATTAAATAGCAGAATAAAGAAAAACACGAATGGAGTCTGTAAAGTATGATTCTTGAACTTAGAATCTTTACTTACATGTGTCATCAATTGCCCATGTGTGAACCGAGAACAAATAATTTGCTACTTTATCACCATAAATTTAAATCCATATTTTCAAATTGTTAAAATACTCTAAGGTCGATAAAAATACCCATTAGACTAAATAGCCTAAGCTTTATATGACTTACCATTTTTCACCTTCAACAAAAATAATCAATAATCCAACACTTTGTCCCATATATATATTTACCAATGATATATTCAATGCTATTTAACTAATTTAGAATAGAGGGGATATAACTCTAGCTGAGCCAGGTAGCACAATTGACAATCTCAATGAATACTTAAACCCTTTTAGGAAACATTGTCACATTGGAAGTTCACATCATATGCATCTATTTATTTTAAGAAGAGGATTTGAATTTTGTAAAATATTGTCAGAAATTAAATCAAAACAATCTTATCTAGCATTGAATCACGTGAATGACTTTTTCAATTAATACTAACTCCTTTTGTTTACTGTAAATAATATTTTATATTTAAAATTTAAAAACTAAAAGACAAAATGCGGTACAAAAAAATTGCGAGCATAGTCTAAGTTGTATTATTATTATTATAAAAAACTTGAATTCAAAGGCATTAAACATCACATCACACTGCGCAATTTCCTACAGATAAACATTCTACTGCTTTCCATCATACCTTTCAATCTATTTCGTGAAATTGTAAAAAGGATCTTAGATCGATAGAGAATATACCCATTAGATTAATTAACATAAGCTAAATATGAGTTTTTCTTACCATCACCTTCTGCAAAAATAATCAATAATATAAATATCCCCATTTAAATTATTTAAGGTAGAAGGTAGGGACTGCTTAAAAATGCATACCCTGAATCACTACATATTTTCTACTGGAATATTATTTTGGACCTGTTTAAAGCTTTCGACTTACCCAGGTATATATTGGCCATTGGGTTTGCGACGCAAATGTGGTTTACAGTTTGTGGCTGTTCTAGACAATAAATGATAGTAAAAAACTCTAAATTTATCTTTCGATTCGAGAGGTTTTATTTCCAAAAAACTCTGACTGTTTACAGCACATTATTTT
>JAQFZZ010000143.1:0-29071 GCA_034696405.1 Isotoma caerulea | reverse complement strand
GGTAAATGGGGAGAGCGTGATTTATGAACGGCTCCTTAGCGCTCTGTGTACTAACCCAATCCTCGTGATCTCAGTCTCTCACATGATAAACTATTTATTTAGCTGTAGCTTCTCTCCTTTATAATGGATGTGTAATTTGTGAACGAGCCTCCTTGAGTAGTCTGCAGCCTTAAAATTTAATCCTTTAAATAGGGTTAAGGTGAATAAATGTTCTCACTTTGTAAAAGAGATGTTTGTGCGCAGAATAAAGGAGACGTTTTTGAAATGAGTCCAACAGAGTCTACTTAGTAAGGAGCAAAAGCTCCTTTGTAGTAACGCGTAGGCCGTCTGTCTGTATGTCAATCACGCCATTTACATGAGGGAAGCATAGATGTATTCACACGCGATTTTTTTTGGCATAACTTGTTATGTCAATGAGACCTTTGTCATTGAAAATCAGCACCCTACGGGCATTTTTTTGAAAAATTTTGGTATTGAAATTTGAAAATCAATGCGCTGTGACCAAGCGCTTTACTCGCGCTTATAAGCGTTTCAAAGAGCTAGAAGCATGAAAATCATGTGATATATGATTTGACATTAACGAAGCATCAGAAATTCAACTGTGATAACCGTGTTTGATCGTACAAGGTCACGAAAGTCAAAAATGAGGTTAAAGATCAAAAAGTTCACATTTCAAGTTTTACATATTTGGATAGGTTTTGAGGAGCAAAATAAAATAAGGGTTGATTACTAATGGTCTACGATGATCTTTGAGGTCACAAAACAAGGTCAAATTTTATATTTTCGATTTGGAAGGTTGAGAAGTTGATCAAAATGAGAAATGGCAGATGTTAATCTTGTTTGAAATTATTCAAATTAAAACGAATTAAAACGTATAGCTTTACTTGGTTACACTCGTACTTGAGTTATTTATTATTAAGTGTCTTTGGAACTGGTGAAACTTTTCTAATTAAACCTAATGTTAATGTCGCCAAAGAGGGCAAAGGAACTTATTTTTTGGATAAGCGGTTAGAAAGGATTGATTAGTGATTGGTTTCCAAGTTACAAAGAGAAGGATGCATTGGCTAGTGGATATTTTTTAATATTACACCTATGCTCTATTTAATATAATGAATTACTAAGAGAATATTTGAAGCTCTGTTAGTTTCAGAGCGTTATTATATTCGAGTTCCTCTCCTTCCACGGATCCATCGCCTATAATTTCTAACTTTCTCATCATCTAAATTTTTGTATTAAACAATTGGAGGCGTCTATAAAAAAGCAAATGAATAAAGACCTAAAACACTAGACATTTGATTTCACATATTTTTGTGAACAAAGCCCCAATGAAGTTGCTCACAAAAATAGTTTATTTAAGTCTAATAAATTTGTAGACCTGAAAAAAATAAGGTTTAAAGATTGAAGTGGGTGGATTAAAACTACTCACTAGTCAGTTCAAAGATCTTCAATCTGCGGCCATTTTGAAAGTTGAATACCGCGTGAATTAACGTTCGAGTCCAATAGTTACTCGTCGAAAGGTTGAAATTAGTTTACTTTGCACACACTTCCTCTATAATCCTATATCCTCTGTCAATATCTGCAGAGTGGGAGTCATGAGCAGAAAATTTAGTCAAAAATTACAAAACTCAATCACTCTTTTGTTTAATGAAATCGTTAATAACTTAATCATTAAACGGTAGCTGTGCGCATCTATCTATCACTTTTTGAGTTTTGAGAGTGTCGGGATGATGAGGACCGAGCACTTTCTTCTGCAGTGTCAGCACTTGTTGTAGAATCTCCAGGGATTTCTCTTTCTCTCCCAGGAAGAGGTTTGCGATCCCTAACCCAAACATGGACATAAGGGCGTGTGGATGTTCTTCTCCCGACACTTCATTCCTCAACTGGACCACATCTTGGAAGAGTTCCTACGCCTCAGAGTATTTACCTTGCAGAAAGAGACAATCTCCAATGCCATTTCTTGTGATTAAAGTGTCTGGATGTCGTTCACCCAATTCCCTCTGTTTCCACTCCAACACTTCGCTAAACATTGTCAGCGCCACGTCCGCTTCTCCTTTTTTCAATAACACGGATGCAATGTTGTGTTTAGTAGTCATCGTGCTAGGATGAAATTCCCCCAGAGATTTCTTCCGTGACTCCCACACTTCCTCGCACATTGTCTTCCCTTCATCCAACTTGTTTAGACTAATAAGAACATGAGCCATATTGTTAGCAGTGATCAGTGTGGATTCGTGTTCTTCTCCAAGAATTTTCTTCTTCCTCTCCCACACTTCTTTGTAGATTTCAAGGGATTTCTCCCATTCTCCTTTCTCTTTCAAAGCCCTAGCTAAATTGCCTTTCATTCTCAATGTTTGGAGATGATTTTCACTTAAAACTTGGTCCAATCTTCTATGAGTCCACGTGGCAAAATGTTCCATTTCCAAATATAATCCTAATTCTAAAAGTCTGTTGAAAATATGCCCGGATAAAAAAAAGAATTGGAGTAGCAAAGTGTCGTCTTTTGATGAACAATTCCATACGCTGACGATCTGGAAAAGTTCTGATCTAGAAAATGGAGTGAAATGCCCGTCGAATATATCAAGGAGAGATTGAAGAAGACTGAACTCTTTATTCGAGGAGTTCAACTTTATTCGAGTAACTTGTTGGAGTAATCGATGAACTGATATAACACTATTCTCAATTTTCACCAATGAATACGCTTTCAATAATAAGACTGCCTCTTTTAAGGTTTCTTCCCAGTCACTTACATTCCATACTTTAATAAAGTTCATAATTTTATGAACGAAATCCGAAGGAATTCCGTTTGGGTCAAAATAAGCGATTATTTCGAGAATGATGGAGGCGGCTTGGCCAGTCCCCTGCGTCTCTTTGATTTTGTCGATAGTGATGTCCCAGGTGACGAGCGTCGTCTTGGCAAATTTATTCGAAACCTGACTCAGTTTGTAGTCGAGTATTTGACTTGTCTTCTTCCATCCAGCTTCAAATTCGATTAAATAATCGGCAATGGAATACGATCGTCCTTTGGCAGAACTCCTTTGCTGTTTGACAATGTACGCCACTGCTTGTTGCATTCCCAAAGGGTGGTTCCCCAATTTTTCACACAATTCGATGATCAATTGTTTGTGGCAACTTTCTTCTTTTAAGGACAGTTTAATGAATTTTGCAGCATCTTCACTTGTCCATTCTTCTAGCTCTATGAGGACCATTTCTTCGTCGGCAACTTCTCTATTTCTTGACGTAAGAATTGCAAGCGTGTTTTCTTTTGCATTGAGGAGTTGCAGAGAGGAGAGAAGGTCGGAGTTCATCTCGTCTACATTGTCAAATATCAATAGCCAGTGTTTGGACGGGTCATTGTTGCCGATAGCTCGTGCTACATCATTGAACAGCTGTTTAGCTCCAAGATCCTTCCCTGACGCATCTTTCGTTGAAATTTCAAGATATTGTGACAAATCTATGAGGGATTGTTCGAGAATTTGTTCACTTTCACCATTTAACCACGTGACACTCACATTTCCTATTGCTTTTAAATCGTGTGCGAATTTCTTGGCCAGTTCTGTTTTGCCAATCCCCCCCAGTCCACTTATCACAACTATGTTATCATTTTCACTCGAGTAAATCTCCGAAAGTTGAGCTAATTCTGGTTGACGACCCACGAAGTGTTTGTTGATTTGTCCCACGTTGTACCAAACACTAGGCTTCGTCTGCTGTCGTTCCTCTATGGATATAGTGTTCGTTGTTTGCGGGATTGTTAGGGCGGAAGTGCTGCTGCTAGGAGCCTCTATCAAATGTGAATGTTAAACATTAAATCACGTGATGATTCATTCTTTTGTATTATTTTTTATTTTATTTTGGGTTATTTTTGAATTAATTCAAATATATGTATTTGCAGTTGAAAGAGTCAATTTAATACATCGTCAGTGATTTTAATATTCAAATACAAAAGACTATTGGAGATGAATATTATAGTGTCGATCATTAGATCGAAAGAAATGCGTTAATTGAGATTTGATTAAATGAAAAATGGGACACTTATTTAGCCTCATTTAACTATCTTTGAATTTCTGGTCTCACCGTACGGACTTGTAGAGACAGAAAAATTATTGGAAAACATTTCTAAACGGTCAAATAATTTAAGTTTTGAACTCTAATATTTCCGCATATAATAAAAAGACATTACCTGCATCCAACACTTTATCCACGTTGTTGAGAGTTTCCCAGAGTGACTCCATGGTAGCCGCATCCCCCTTCTCAGATTGCCAACTTGTCAGAATGTTCATAAATAGGTCGTAGGGGTGCAAATTACCACGCTCGTACTCTTTTGACCATTGAGTGACACACGGGTCAGTCAGACCCAATTTATCGCAAAACAGCGGCCACCTTTCTCTCAATGTCGGCTCTTGTATCAGCTCTTCCACTATTTTAGAAAGCTGGACCTGATCCAGCTGGAAATACCTGCTTTGGTTTGACATTTTTTTACAAATTAAGGGCAATAGTAAGGATAATTAAGTGGAAGGCTAGGGCGGAACACTGGCCTAATGTGCGTTTCAAAGCTTCTCTTGAATGATTTAACTGAACATATGGTATATTTAGATAATTGAGTGTGTGAGTAAAATGAAAATACAATTAACCCGAGAATTGTATAAAATATTAGTTGTAGAATTGACATCATACATGTTTGCCTTATCAAACGGCGATAATAGGAACAGTAATGTGGATAGGTATATCGAATAAATAATCCAGTAGAATACTGCATTATTAGAAAAGCCACAATCCTTTCCTAATAAGACCAGAACCCAGTCCAGTCTTTCGAGAGGAATCTCATTTTACTTTATTTGATAATTAGTGCACACATTGCCTGATTACCACAACTGCTCATCTTCCATTTCATATTATACAACTCTGTTATACTTGCATGAATAAATTGGTACTATTTATTCCTCTATCAGTTCATGAAAGTTCGAAAGATTTAAACTGATGGAGAAGGACTTGTGATCTTGTATGCAACCAAGTCAATGGGTTTATGAAGAATCAATTTGGATGGTCACTTCTCTCATTCAGTTATTGGGGATTAATCTCACTCGGTGAATTGTACCATACTATGTAAATGTCTTGAAAGTAGAGATGGCTAATGCCCATGGCACGCGATTATATGCCCGGGCATGTCCAACCGCCCCATTGTTCCATGAATGTGCCTATAATGCCTTGACTGTAATAAGAGTTAAATGTATTATTCCTGGTATATCGGGTGAATATCAGTTATGCTAACCAGCAATAAAAAAATTAACTCATACTTGTGTCTAACCAACGTATTGGCGGTTAATAAAATTTCGAAAAATTAGTAACATTTTTATTTTAATAACCTAAAATTCATATGCCTGGCATTTTGGAGTATGTTTCGAGCCCAAGCCTAATTTCCCAAGGCAAGATGGGACAGGACATAAATGCGAGTTAAGAAAAATGCTCGCGGGGAAAGCGGCCGGACTAAAATGTCATGAAGAGGTCTTCACAAGCATTGTTAAAAATGTAATTGAGATACGTTAACTATGCATAGCCCCAAGCAAATGATGATTCAAAAGCGATTGATTGATTTAAATAAATCTCGTTTGCACTTGAGGCAAGTGGAAATTTACTTGATTTTTGTAAATTCTCTTATCTACTATTCATGGAACAAGATAAGATTGACAATTAACAAAACTCAGGGCTGTGCAAAATACATGGTATTTAAAATACATTTATGTATTTTGTATATTTAAAATTTATGGGAAAAATCGGGTATTTTGTATTTTCAGAACAAAATACAGAAATATATTTAAAATACATGTGTATTTTCAGCCCTTCCTAAACCGTCCAAAGTTTTTAATAAGATCCTCCGGAGGTTCAGAAACAACAAGGAAAAATGGTTATTTTTGTGAGTGTGATTGTTGCCCACATCTCTCTAAAATTGACTCCCTTCATTTTTGCATTTCTTGAGAGAAGAGAACTCTGAAATTCAACCTTCCAAACCTTTCACAACTCTTACAAAAGTTAAACTTAAATAATTTATGTACACACAGACAGAGAAGTGCATAATAATAAACCAGATTAAGTACGGGTGTAACCAAGTAGCGAGAGCTATATCATACGTTTCTATTCTATTTGATGTGAATATTTTCAATACGATGCGAACATTTTATACTCTTTAGTTCGTATCAATGCATCTTTGACCTCGTTTTGCGACTTTAAAGGTCAAATTTGGCCAAGTGTCGTGTTCTACTTATCAAGACTATCCAAATATATTTAACGTGACATTCGACCTTAATTCCTCACTTTGTACGACAAAAAATGTTGTTTTGACATTTTTTAAATTTGAAACGATATATTACATGATTTTTTGGTATTTTGCGGATTGAAGCGCACATAATGGCGACCAGAACGCTTTGTATCTGATTTTCAAAATACCAAACGCCGCTGTTACTTAACTAGGCTAACACGAAACACAGCATGTTAAATATTAATCTGTCGATTAGATAAATGAGGTGACTCACAGACATACAAATGGAAAAGGCATTCCCATAAAGAGTTTTAGGTACTTTTTCTTTTTGCATTTATAGAACATAGGAAGCTTTCCAGTGAATTTCACTTATTTTCATAAACTTACGAAACGTTTTGAGAGGTTTAGAAGAGGTGAGATTGGCTTGACTCAATTGTCTCTGTTCTTCCTCAACTCACAAGGTTTTTCGGACTTTTAATAAATGCGGCTTTAAGTTCAGAATAAACCTATTATGAAATGAGCTATGAAGAAATATTTAAGTAAAGAGTGACTCGTATTTCTCATTTTGGTAGATTCTGAGGAGTTAACTCCGACCTCTAACTCTTTATGAAGTTTCGCAAGTGTTTGCTGTTGCTTCAACGAATGTACATTGAGTTAAGAACCTATTTGAGTCAGTTTGGATATTCCACGAAGAATCATCAGTTTCCACAAAGTCCATTTCAAATCTAATAAACCATATCAAACGGGTGTAACCAAGTAGTGGAACTAATACGTTTAAAACCTTTAACTGTATTTCAGTAGAACTTTTTAAAACAATAGAACATTTAAAAACGTAATTTTAAAACTTTAAAACATTCTATTTTGGATTACTATTGAAAACCAATCATAACAAAAAACTTGAAATTTGACCTTTTTGACCTTTTGTGACCTTAAAAGTCATCGTACACTATAAGGGTCCTATATCATATCAATCTCCTCTTTAAGAGCTATCGAAACATATAAAACTTGAAATTTGACCTTTTTTGAATTTTGACCTCATTTTCGGACCTTCCTGACCTTGTAACACAAAAACAGTCATCACCATTGAATTTCTAAGAAATTTTAAATACATAATCATGTATCACATGATTTTTATGAATGTTGCGTCCCGGGGCGCACATGCGCGCGACTTTGGCGCTTCGTCATAGGGCGCTGTTTTTCAATCCCCTAGGTCCTTGAAAAAACTGAATTCAACGCAAAAAACCAGATGTCAATCGGTCAGTTGGTTTCTGAGATAAATTGGCGACAGACAGACAGATGGACAGACAGACAGACCATTTTCATAAAGCAGTTCCACTATTTAGTAATTAACACTGTAAACGGTTTGGTAAATCAATGAATCCTTCACGTCTTTTCCTCTACCAATTGATATTAAAAAAATTACCCAAGTACATCGAAGTTGTAAACTAGATTTTCTTGTCACTTTTATTCCAACGTACAAAATAATTGCTTCATCATGCGTGTTACAAGTGAGCTATTATTTGGTTCGATAAGCACTTATCCAACTTTCCCTACAAAATAATCATTTAAATATTTTTTAACTTGCACCAGTGAAGAACAATACGTGTCGTTATATTGCTTATCTTTGGACTTATCAGTGAATGAACAAGCGTAAGCATTAAATGAAATAAATACATTTTTTCTTAAATAAAAATTTTATTTTTCAGCCAAATCTTTGGAGGAAAAAGCCAGGCCATTTATAAATGCATTTCGCTTCTGTGTTTTTTAATATTGCATTTTAATGCCATTTATTGTGTGAAATTGAATTAGCTAATTACTTGACTCATTATGATAATAATAAACTTGTATTAGCTAAATATGGATTGAATTCAACTGCAGGTTTTTCGAATTGGAGCATTATTATTGTTTACCAGTCAGTTTATATAATTATATAAATATAAATTCGTATTCGTTTACATTGGACTATTTTTAATCTTAAAAAGTTTACATAATTCACCATTGCATTTTTATACACCTTGTAAAAACTTACTTAAATAAATAGTTTTTTCTAGATGGTACTTTTAATCCACAGATCGAATCAAGGGATTAAGAATGGAATTAAAAACAGGCTGAAGCTTAGACTTATCGTTTTACGCCTTATTCTCATATTATGCGATATGCCAGAATGTCGTGTCAGTTGTCCATTGTACTCAAAAGGCCTTTAAAAAAAGGCAAAAAACACGAGTGTACAAATGTATTGTTGTTTCTCAAAAAATTCAAATATTATCACATGGCATATGGCAGTGGATATATACAAAGTTTTTTTTTCAAAATAATGAATAAATTTATAAGTATTGTTTGACTGAAGGAACCTGATTTGATAATGGCTAAATCTTTTGTGTGTTTCAAAACAAAATAAAATGTCGGTGGAAATAAATTAACTTTTATTTCTAATAAATGGAAACTAGTTTCTCAGTATTTATTGATTAAAGATCTGTGGATTTAAATACTCATGTTAGGGTATGTGAATGTCAAAGATTTCAATTGCACTTATTATTTAATATATGTTAAAAACTTGATAAATTCTGGTGAAAATAATGAATTTGAATCGGAAAAGTAAACAAATTCCTGAGTCTTTAAATAGAATCCTTGAGTAAGTTTTAATCCCAGAGGATTACTAAAAAGTATATAAAAGATTAGTGCAGTAAGTTAGAATTATTTCTTAACATAGTGAAAGGCGTAGCTAGAAAAACTTTTCTTTATTCTGATGATATAAAATGTTGAATCGTTTCACAAATATTTTCATTACAGTTCGGAAACTCCTTTCAAGCAGACCCAGAACGTTTATCACCATTCGCACTCTATGTCGTAAGTATTTTCACATTCTAAACTTGTTAGCTTTAGTAAAAAGGAGTCATTTTTTTAATTTTCAAATTTTCAAATTTACCTCAGAAATTTAACATGCAAGGGAACTAGAAATTCCAAGCTCACGGAATTTCTTTCATCTAAACTAACTCGATTTCAAAAAAAAACAAAGGCCCTATTTCAGAAAGGAGAATAAACTCACGGAGTTCCACTTTACACGGACAGAAAAACTTTTCAAAACTACTTTACAAGGACGCTTTGTCTGTTTGTCTGTCATTCCGTTCATCCGTCGCACCGATAACTTTGGATCGCTGAGAAGTGATCGTAAATAGTTTAAGGTGCTGAATTGAATTTAGTCGCAAAGACATTTTGTGTTTAAAATCAGCGCACTGCGCTAAAGGACACAGGTCGCGATTTCGAGCGCTTCAAAACCCAAAATATGTAAAAATCACCAAAATTTATAATTTAAATGTAAAAAAATCAAAAATTGAACTGATATAGTTACCCGTGCGCTTTCAGGTCTTTGTCGGCTGCGTTGCGCTACAACGATTATTACTCGACAACTGTGTATTTTCAGAATAACCGGTTCAGAGGTCAATGAAGATTTACGTAGTCATTGTGACCGTGATCTTCACATTAGTTACAGTTGTGATATCTCAAGCCACGCAACGAACTTAGGCCACTCGGTCAACTCCAGCACCTGGGATAGGACAACAATTTATTGATTAAATAAACCATTCAAGTACGAGTATAACCAAGAAGCGAAAGCTGCACGTTGCAATTGTATTTGATTTGAATGTTTTTAAATAATAGAACATTTTGTATTGGTATTTCGAATTTTTGTCACAATTCATTTCGACCTACTCGTCAAAACCTATCAAATACACAAAAATTGCAATTTGACCTCGTTTTTTTACCTTAAGTCATCCTAGACTATTAGTGTCCTGTATTATCTTAATCTACTCGTCAAGACCTATCCAAATATATAAAACTTGAAATTTGACCTTTTTTACCTTTGACCTCAATTTGTGACCTCCCTGACCTCTTAAGACAAAAACGATTATCACATATGTATTTCTGACGTTTTAAAAATGTTAAATCATATATCACATGATTTTTATGTACTCTGCGCTTTGTAGCGCTCATGAGCGCGACAAGTGCGCTTTGTCGCAGTGTGCTGATTTGCAATACAAAAGTTTATATTGACCTAACAAGTCTAACGCAAAAAACCGCATGTCAAAAGGTCAATCCAATCCTGAGATAAATTGGGTGACGGACAGACAGACGGACGGACAGACAGACAGACGGACGGACAGAGATATTATAAGGGACGAGTACCATGTTTAAGTTGGGCAAGGCACTCAAGAACGCTAACACTTACAATTACTTTTTACTCATTATCAACTCCGAGTGTATCATCCGATATGTCAAAAAATCAAGAAACCCATTGTCCAGTTACATTGCAGAATAGGTTTAATAGTTTCTTCCGAAATCAAACTGTTCTTATTTGTAACAGTTTGATAATTTATATCTAACTGTTACATCTTACATATTACGCCCCGTAATCAATAACTGGGTAAAATAAAACATTATATTGTATCAGCTTTGGCTTTCAACTTGATATCGTATCGAGCACGAACTGCTTCTTTGAAAATGAAATAATTATCATGAGTTGGGAAGGTATCCGGAAGAAAAAGTACGGAAGAAAAAGAATCGGAAGAAAAAGTATCCGGAAAAAAAAGTATCGGAAAAAAAGTATGAAAAAATTAAGTTTTATTAAATTGTTTCAAACTGAAAAATTATGCATGAAATATAAGCTTATAACATGAGATAAATCAAATTACAAGCAGTCCTTCGATAAAATGAAGTAAAGGAAAATAGCTATTAGGCTGATTTTCATATGACTGATAATTACTCTCATATGCATATTCATATTAAGCTTATATTTAGTTTCATTTAAATTATAGTGTATCAGTCGTGCTTGTGGTAGTAGCCAGCTTGTGTGTGATAGTGGGAAAAAATCCAGTCAGCCAGTATAGTCCAAGCAACATAATGGACCCTTTGGAAGAGAAGATCACAGAGTAAGTTAATAAGACTACAACTCGTGGGCTTGTAGTATTTCCTTCTAACCGAGGAATTACAACGTAGGCTATAAGGGGTACTGGTATAACTACCACAAGACTGGAAAAAATAAGAGAAAGTTTTGGTGCAGTTTGAATCGACTTTAAGATTGAAAAGTAAAGTCCAGGAGTACGGTAGTATTAGGGTTATGGACTATTTGAGAGGTGTCACTCATTGTAATTTGATTTATCTCATGTTATAAGCATACTAGTTTTATGATTCTGTGTGTATGTATGGCATATTTTGAGTGAAACTTTGACTCAACTGTAATTTTTCAGTTTTAAACAATTTAGTAAAAATTAATTCTTCCATACGTTTTTTCCGATACTTTTTTTTCCGCATACTTTTCTTTCCGCATACTTTTCTTTCCGCTTACTTTTTTTCCGATACTTTTTTTCGGATACTTTTTCATACCGATACTTTTTCTTCTGTACTTTTTCTTCCGGGAATCAATCAGTCAAGTCCTCATCGTCGGAGTGCCCTACTCGTAAGTACGCCCTTTAGAACACCCCTATCCAGTTACATGAGCCCTTCTCTAACAATGTCTTTATCTGTATACTCTGTAGGAAGTACAAGCCATCAAAAGTGACGCCTATCTTTCTGGAATCAGGGACGGGAGGGGTGCGGCCCCCGGAGACAAAGAACCCCGCGCAGACTGAAAAGAATCGCCGCCCAAGCCCCCTATTCGGAAGAGATTAAGTGAGGGTTCATAAATAATTGTGATATATTTATTGCCATGTTCAGCGTTAAGTTAGTACGTAGGACCCTCTGCCATGTTCATTGTGATGGGACACTTGTGAGCCCTGTTTGAACCTCCCTCTGTTCATAAATTACGTGGTCCTATCCTAAACTTTCTTATGAAGTGTTCCGCGCAATTGGGGAGAGCGTGATTTATGAACGGTTCCTTAACGCCCTTTATACTAACATAATCCCATCGTGATCTCAATCTCTCAATTTATGTGTAATTTATGAACGAGCCTTAACTGGTCTGCACGAATATAACTTAACGTATCTGAAGCGAAACAGTGATTATTAAGTAGCGAAAGCTACTTTATGAAAATGGTCGGTCTGTTAGTCTGTCTATCTGTCTGTCTGTCGCCAATTTATCTTATGAACGAACTGACGTATTAACAACCGATTTTTGGCATTGAATTCCGTATTTTCAAGGACCTTTGGTATTGAAATTCTCTGCCCTACGACAAGGCCCCCTAGTGCGCTTCAGGGCGCAAAATTCATAAAAATCAAGTGATGCATGATCTTATGTCTAAAATTCGTCAGAAACTCAACGGTGTAGATTGCGCGCGGTTTGACACCTCCGTGCGTGCTCAAAAGCGATTTAATGTGCTCAAAATTTCAAAAATTATGTTATGCATTCTTTTAAATATTAAAATCATTACAAATTCAACTGTGTAGGTCGCGCACGATTGAAAATTACCGAGCGCGCTCTAAAGTATTCAAAATTGAAAAAATCATGTTATACATGATTTCATATCTACATAACGTCAGAAATTTTACTGTCTTAATCGTTTTTGCCGTACAAGGTCAGGAAGTTCAGAAAAAAGGTCAACAGTAAAAAAAGTCAAATTTGAAGTTGTGGGTTTTATATAGGATTTCAAAAGTAGAGCAAACTGCAATGTTTCAAAGTTTTAAATTTTCGCTTTAAAGCGTTCTATTGTTTCAAAATGTTCTAATGAAATACAATTAAACGTTTTAAAGGTCTGGTTTTCGCTACTTGGTTACACCTGTTTGATATGGTTTATTTATCATCGAAGCATTTTGAAATTTTTCTTCGTTTCCTAATTATGAAATAATGTTTTGATTTACACACATTGCGATAACCAACAGGCATGAAATAAAGTTAACTTTCATGGGTTAAGTTCTGCATATGATAAAAATTATTATTATTCTCAGCATTTTATTCCATCCAAACTCGTTTCTTAAAAAAATTGGTGTAGGGTACCCAAATGACATTGTGCCGAATTTTTAATGAGATCTCCAATATGTCATCCATGTCTTTGTTTAAAGAGGGAGGAGTTAAACCAATACATATACTTATGTAATACATTTTATAAGTAAAAATGCCTTTAAAGGCTAAAAATTATGAAGATACAAAAAAGAGTTGAACATATACTGTTTATAATTTTAACCAACTCGCGAAAAATTAAAATCAATAAATTATATATTTAAAAAATGTATTCTTTTTAATTTTTTATGTAGTTTTATGGATATGTTTGGGTTCGATTTGTCTCTAAAAACATTTGATAACCACACGCCAAACAGGAAACATACAAAAACTTTGTTTTGGATCATTTAGAAATTTCAATTTTAATAGAATTTGAATGACGCCTGTATGAATGTATTTTTTCAATTCAATTACTTAATTATTAAATTCAGTTTACACAAAATGTTCTCGTTATAGAACAGTTTTAGAATTTATTTTAATAAGTAAGGAAATGCATGACTTTAAAGACAAAAAACGAAATAAGGAGAAACATCTGTCAAAATTCTTGACATAAAAAATTCTGTTTGGTGGATTACCAAAATGTATGGACAGTTTTTAGTCTGAACACATTAAATATCTTATTTTAATTTAGCAATAATTTACATTTCAAAAGTTGTATTCTTGCCTAAAAATTGCATACATTTTATTTGTTAGGTTAGAAATACAATTTTGAAATGTACTTTTTGGAGCTTTTTGGGGCTTTTTTTCAATTTTTGCGTGACGTAACAAATTGTTTGACCCCATCCCCCCGTTATGTAACATTTTGTAACGCAAGGTCAGACTCTTGCGTTACATAATTTATTGATGACCCCTAAGAAACTCCCTTAAATATAACCCTATTCTTTAGTCGCTGTATTTAGAAGTAACTTCCAATTTAATATAACTCAGCTGGGGTTTTGTTATATAAAAAGCTATTTAAAACTATATCATTACTGTAATGATTAAACTGCTCTTCACTTTTTTGCAGAGGTTGAAAAATTGACTTCCTTCTTACGGACCCTAATTTATGCTACAATTACTTATCTAGAATCTTTCATGCCATATTGCAATCGAGCGTAACCACTCAAACCGCACTAAATCTAATCTACTTTTCTAAACACGTGTATCTAAACAGGAAAAACAGAAAAAACGAGGATGGGCAAATAGAACAAATGTTCATTGATTTCTATTCAATGAAAATATTTAAAAATGAAAGATTTAATTAACATTATCAAATACCTTATGCCTTAATGCCACCGTCCACAATCGTACATATTAGAATACCGACCTTAGTCAGACCTTTCAGAACACCGTCCAAATTTAGACACTTTAGGCCACCGACCACAATCATGCATTTCAGACCACCAATCACCAGAAAAAATTTCAGATTACCAGGCGAAATGTAAAACGACCGAACACCGACTAACGACCACAGGTTAAATCTTAAAGCACCTAACACCTCTGGCCACCGGTGTTCGCCGAAGTATTCATGGCAAGCAAGGGTTATTTTCTTTACATTGCAACTTTGCAGACTTATACAATGAGGTGTATTATGTATTAATCACAACAACAACATCACTCAAAGGTCAACAACACAGTTTCTTGAACTCAAAGACGGAAACCAAAACCTGACAACCGTTAATCAAACTTGATATAAAAACATCTGGTTTTGTAGTAAAAGGCTGCTGTTGTACCTGAGCTGCCACAGAGATTAGAAGTTCCCTCTCTCTCTCCTTTTCTCCCATTCCAATATAATATAACCTAAACTCTATGAGCAATTCAATAAAAGAACCATTTATCTATTAACTATCTGTCTTGAAGTAATAACCTTATTAGAGGACATTTATATGTATCACCGTCCTCCTTATGTACTGATAAAGCTCATATAACATAACATATAATATTGGTACATAAATGGTGACTTTGTTCTTGTCTGGGTTTCTTTTTACAAACTTTTTTTAACAAGGTTCACTCACATTTTATTTTATTCCTTTTACAATCAATTTTTCCCTACTTTCTTACATTTAATTTTATTACTTCCTTCATTTTTCAGAATGTCTAATACATTCACCCCAGCGACTTTCGACCCCACAATTTTTCCACAGGAGATAAAAATCTCTTGGCAGTTCAGCCCAGCCAGTTCTTTTACGAGTTTAACGAACTTAAAACAAGTAAAACTCACGACAATTTTCTATCTGAGACCTGATCAATCTCATTGATAGTTTGTCTTCTTCGAAATACACTTGCCAATTCACTTTTTACATTTTTTTCCATTTTGTTTTCAGACTCTATTTGTTATTTTATTTTACATGAGTGCTAAGTTTCTGTTAACTTTTCTCTCATATCATCTTACAACGGTAAGGAAGTGAACTAATTTACCATACGGTGTGTCTACAGGTAATCACTCTTTTAACTTTTACGAACCGCTTGCGCATATAATCTCTCTTTCAAATTATTTTCTAAAATGTACCGTTTTGGCCGTTATACCAATTCAGATCAGTTTACTATTACCCCCCAAGAATATCTTTCTTGTATGCCCTTTGAATTGTATAAACGTTACCGTAGAACTTCTAAAACAAACTTGTTTGCTCTAAATCTCCCACGTAACGTTAAACAACCCCCTTTTAATTGGGATTATTTTTTTTCTTCCAACTTGCCGGAACTTATTCAATCTAACATCTTTAATAACGGTTCCGGTATTTTCGAAAGTGTAGTGTCTAAATTTCCCGATTCCTACTCTAATTCTAAACAATTTATAAATAATATTACTTCTGACCCGACAAGGCCTTTTGAGGCTACCGACCAATATTTACATGATTTGTTTGAAAATATCTTACCCTCGAGAGTTAGCCGTTATGTTTATAATTTCGACGGCTATCACTCTCAAGATTTATCAGGCTATGGCCCTCTTAACCCATTCGGTATCCTCTCACCAATAGATTACGGTAGCTTCAATAATACAACCTGTACCTTTATCGGTGGTTCATGGTCTCATTCACCATTTCATTGTGACCCAAATTCGCTCACAGCAGTCAACCTGCTACTTTCAGGCCTTAAATTTTGGTGTGTGACATCACCAGGTTCTTTTCCTAGCATGACCCGTAGATACTTTCCGGACTTAAAAGACAACCGTTGCCTTGCAACAAGGACTAATACTTATTTAATCAAACCATCATACCTCAGACGCCATAACCGAAAATTTGAGTTATTTGTTCAGACACCCGGCACATTAGTTTTTGTGAGAGGTAATTGTCCCCATTACTGCATTAATTTACTCCCCTCAGCATGTTTAACCACCCAACTTGCAGATTCGAATTGGTATAACAAGAACTTCCTTCGTTGTACATGTGAAAATGAGTGTATAGTTGATTATTCTAACAACTTTCAAGATATTGAAAGACTCCGCAGTGAGTGTAGTAATCATAAATTGGAACTCTCAGCTAATTTAAGACTCCGTACTAAATATGTTGTAGACTATTATTCCAATCTGAGTGTTGCAGTCGCCCGTTTTAATCCTGATACGGTTCATTCACCTGCTCCAACCTGTTCATCTACCGTTACGACTTCCCCATTCAACCCAACGATTAATCTCAATAAACCTCAACCGTCACTCATACCTTCATTAGCAACTTCAACCTCCAACGATTTATTCTCAGTTCCTATTCCTATTACCCCTATCATTAACCCCTCACCAAACATACCCCCCATTCCTTCCTGCTCTTCTTCTCACCTTACCAGCTCCCCCACCTTATATCAACTCCTTTCTAATTCTACTCAATCCATCACAAATACCGGTTCTGATTCTAGTGATGATGACATCCAAATTGTAACTCATGTCGGTCCTACCAATACTAAAGTCCCTCGTATATCCTCCTTACCTATAGCTACTCCCCAGGCTACAACACATATCTGCTCAATTTGTAATTTTGTATATGAGACTGCGGAATACTTGGCTATACACTTTGAAACTCATCAACGACTTCCTTTTAAATGTTCATATTGCGCTCGTACGTTTTCCTCTCGAGATGCACGTCTCAAACACGAGAAATATACCTGTAGACTTCGAAGCGATCATAATATCGCCACACCAAATTAGTTCTTTCCCTTTCCTGTGTCTATTAATTAATGGTCGTAATGCCCAGGAATTTCAATATATATAATCCCCCTTGATATATTGACATTCAGAAATACATATTACTACATACTACATCAATTACTTATTATTAATTATTTACTTATGAGACACCTCCTTAATGGCAAAGTAGAGGTTTATGAAATCCGGATAAGTCTCCTCATTCTGGTGGACTATTTTTAATAGACATAAAACTACAAGGCCTTATTGTACTAATTCAGCCTTACAATGAATTGTACACGTGACATGCCATTGGTTCGATTCTAATGGGATTTAGACACTCAACCATTAATAACAACATGTTAAACTGTTACAATATAATTATTACAATATTATTCATAAAAACAATTCGAAATTGTTTTAACTTTAACTTGTTTTATCTTTTAACCCAAATAAGTTACACTGTTATTTGGTCATTTTAAATTTAATTTACATTTCGCCTCTTAATTTTATTTATCAAATCCTGTAGTTATATATCTTCTTCAAGATATCTAATTAAAGGACGTTCCACTCAACAACTCCCCCCCATACCTTGCCCCTGCAGTTTCACTGTATAATTATCCCATCGTTTTAAAATTTCAATTTTTTTGTTGCTACATACTAGGTAGCGATATTTGTTATCGTTCAACTATTCCCAGGTTATTACCCTAACTTTTTATATACCTATTTTTGCCCCTGAGTTGTAACTCTTCTACTTATGATACGACGAAAACCTGTTTCTAATGTTTATTTTCCACGTTTAATCCCTCGTCGTAATTCCCCTTTGCCTCCAACCTTATCCCTCCCCTTCAATTTTTATCCTCTACTCCCATAATGATAACTTTTTAAGATTGCTTAAAGGCCTTTATCTTCACAAGCCTCCACAATAACGTCTCGCCCATGGGATACGGGTATTTGTTTTGTTAATTTTCATGGCAAATCCAAGGAATTTGTCTTCTATATTATCGTCGGTAAGGGATTTATTAAAATTCACCCCCCTCTACGATTCACTAGATTTTTATGTACACCATTACCCCCTTTTGTAATTTCCCCCGATTTCTACATTTGCCAAACTCTACGCACAACTAACTCTAATTGCGTGCAGTTAAAATTAGGAACTTTGACTACCCTCTTAGATTTATATATTTCCCAAATGCAAAGGTTCAGACCTACCTTTCCCGAATTCTATGCCCTAGCTATCACATGTGCGAATCCCTGTGACCCTTTCTTATTCCGTTTTCATATTACGGATTCTCTTCTGCGTGCTTTTAAATATTTTTGCTTGACGAATTTCAAGATGGAAACCATTTTCCTTGGCCTCTATCAAATTCCACTTCAATATGAACACCAATTTTGTTTTCATTATACAGCACAACCTACGTTGTGGGATTTCATCTATCCTCTACATTTCAACTCTACCTCTCTGTCTACCCAAATTATTGTGCCTTACCGGAATCCAAACTTTCTTCTTTTAACTGGGGAAAGTGTATTAATCACAACAACAACATCACTCAAAGGTCAACAACACGGTTTCTTGAACTCAAAGACGGAAACCAAAACCTGACAACCGTTAATCAAACTTGATATAAAAACATCTGGTTTTGTAGTAAAAGGCTGCTGTTGTACCTGAGCTGCCACAGAGATTAGAAGTTCCCTCTCTCTCTCCTTTTCTCCCATTCCAATATAATATAACCTAAACTCTATGAGCAATTCAATAAAAGAACCATTTATCTATTAACTATCTGTCTTGAAGTTGAAGTAATAACCTTATTAGAGGACATTTATAAGTATCACCGTAATCCTTATGTACTGATAAAGCTCATATAACATAACAGATAATATTGGTACAATTATACACCGTGTATATAGCAAGGGTCATTTCTTGTTAATCCTTTTTGAAATTTAAAGGAAAAATAATGACATTGACTTAATCATGTATTTGCTGTATTTGAAAATACTTAATCACATCAGTTTAAACCTTATATACAATATAGACTATACATTTTATATAGCAAGGGTCATTTCTTGTTGGTCCTTTTTGAAATGGAAAGGAAAAGTGAATGACATTGACTTAATCATGTATTTGCTGTTTTTGAAAATACTTAATCACATCAGTTTAAACCTTATATACAATATACACTATACATTTTATATAGCAAGGGTCCTTTCTTGTTGGTTGTTTTTGAAACGCAAAGCGAACGAGAATGGAATTAATTTTTTGGAACTTTTTCCATTTCTAAGTTGTAGCTTCATTGTCTCATAACCATTTTTACAATTCGTGATTCAAATCACTTTTCGGAATTTATTTAAACATTTAATTTAATCACGATGATCAAAATTCGAACTGATCGCGTTGCAGTGAAGTGTTTCTACTGCGATTGCGTTGTTCAGAAGGATAACTTGACAGATCACACGAACCGAAAGCATCCTGGAAAACCTCCCCGGATAAAGACTCAAGGGCCCCCGATTGAAGAATTTCTCCAACGAAAAAGCAAAGCACAACAATCGCTGAAAGAGGTAAGTTGTAGGTAGGTTTCGGCTTGTATTAGTAAATCTGGGCAGCAGTAATTAGCTAGTCCGAGCGAGGGAAGTGTACAATACAATGATTTTGGTGTAAACTGAATATCTGAGAAACACCTACTCACAGCAACCCTTGATCCTTTTATGTCCATCCCTAATTCAACAGGTTCAATAACATAACGTTCCTGACTAATGTCATTAGACCCCAGCACCATAGGAAAAAAGTAAAACCAGTCTTTTGTTTTTGGACCCCCAGCTATTATATCAACAGTGCAGGTTTTCAAACCGGCATATATTTTTTCTGTAATCATTCGTGGAAAAGGAATTCCCATCAGATCGGATTGTGAAAGTTCTGAAGCATCGGGAATAAGTGTTGTATCAACCAATACAAAAGCAATTGGTTGAGAAAAAACACTAATAAAAGTAAGGTTGGGCAATTTGAGTCATATAGATTTCATTGAAAATTACTTTACAATGCGTCGGAAGTGAAGGAAGCTGTGGCTGGCTTTTTATTCGGTGGTTGTGAATCGAAGAACCAAAGATTATTAATCAAAAACCAGTAACAGCATTCTAAAGTAACCGAATTAATATTTTTTTAAATAATTTTTTGTATGAAAAACTATAATTTTTGTTATTTATAATTACCTTAAAAGCAAAAACGTTGAAACTTTTTGATAGATAAAAAGAAGAGACAACGATAAAAATTTAGCACCGTATTTTAGACAACTTGTTATTTGGCTAAAAAAATCACTTTGAAATATTTGAAATATGAGCTTGATTTGTTCCTTTGGCTTGACTGAATTAAAGCTGTAGTGTACAACTCACTACAACGAATGCAGTGAAAAGAAGAGATTAGTTAGTTAGAGATTTCCCGTGGGTTTAAATAGGATGCAATCATCTCATTTAAAAAAAATGTGTCTGAAAAGTATTTTTATGGTTCTTAGTCATAAAATCATTTAATACAATTGTGGATATGGTTTAACCATGTTTTATACAACCAAAGTTGTAACTTAAAATGTTCCAAACGAATTTGTCATAGTCAAGAACGGAAATACTGTCTAGTTTGTCCATCAATTCAATTAACACTCATGAAAATAAAAACGACCTTTTACCTCAGGCAATTTGGAAATAGGAACTGATCGATCTCATGCTGGTTGCAAAAGGGAAAAAGTATTCAGCAAAAGAATACCTCCAAACGATATGTTGCATACGATTAGGTTATAACAATGGATTAAGAACTACAATAACTTTTACAATGTTTAACATACAACGTTTTGGCTTATTATGTGTTCTATTAAAAGCATACGAAAATTAAGTGGAAAGATAAACCTACATATGCAAATGGTTTGTCTTTTACAACTGTCTGTTAAGAGTAGTCTCAATACTTGTTAGAATTTCATTGAATTCTTTACAAACTGTAATATGTTTTAATAGCTCTGTATGATACAAACTAAGCTGATTAATTTCTGCCCTTCCATAAATAGGAATCGACCCTTCTAAGTCTGTAATTGGATATTGTTGATTAAGGGCCTCAATCGATGATGGAAAATTTCGAGGCCGTAATATTCGAAGACGTTTGATGTCGTAGTATGGAACATATTCAGGGAGTCTTTTTTTCGTCTTTTTGATAAGGGCGGGGCCTAAAATACTTATTAAAGGAATTTCACCTGCATTAATTTTAAATTCCATTCCTTTCAACATGACAAGTTCACTACTTTCATACATTTCTATAGATGTACATGGCTCATAGTCGTTGTTCGAACACATAGTACTTCTGAGAAAACCAGTTAAAATATCGCCATTGAACTGCACAATAGCTCAAAGGTCAGATTCCAATCGGTCGTAAGCTTCGTTTTGGTCAATTAGTAATGAGCCCGCTTCCTGCAGTGACTTAGACCAGACTTTGAAAGAGAATGCGTAATCCTGTAAAAAAGCAGGAATTACCAAAAACCTTTTACCAAGAATCGTACTGTGCATTTGCTTTACATCTTCAACAACTTTTTAGGGTAGTGAGCAGTATCATTTGATGAGCTGAATGAAATACCCATAAAGACATTGGAATTGATAAAGACATAGGCTTCTTAGGCATAGACGAACTTAATAGAATAGACCTACTTTAAGATAAATCTTGTATATACACATACTCTCGATTCTGCGTTGCATGATCAATTTACAGTCATTTAATTAACCAGATAAACTATTTGAGCTTGCAGTTCAGTGCATTTTAACTACTCATCATGTTTCATTTATTCATGTATGTAAGAAGATAAATCACACTCATCATTCTGCATCACTTGATCTGGGCTACTTATTAATAAAGATATAGACATTTTATGCACATCCTAAAGACATTGAATTTCACAAAAGCAGAAATGTAAATAATTCTTTTTCTGTTCGTAGTGGAATATGAATAGCTGATTGTTCGTAGATGTCCCTTGAATAACAGTGTGGAAAATTGTCGTTTATCTTTTTACTTCATGTGGCTTTGCATCATGGTATTTGATGCAGACAAGTTGAGCAATCCTATCTCCAGCGGAAATTTTTTAATCCAAATCACTATGATTCCTTAGGATAACCAAAACTTCTCCAAAATAGTCTGGATCGATTACACCTGCTACAAATGAAACAGAATATACCAATCAATTTATAACAATATATATTAATTAAATTCTGTTTATCTAAACTTTTATCAAAACTTATTTTTATTTCCTTCAAGTAATTGATTTATACATAACCGGGTTATAAAAGTGTGCATCTATAATTTTTATACCACTCATAAAATGGCATTCTACATGTTTTTACCCTCAAATAGCTCTAAGAAATTTTTTCCGAATAATACAATATCGTGTTACACCACAAAATTAAATAAACGTGTATTTTTGGAACCGAATACTTTTTGTTGCTGTGAGTTTTCATATTTTAACTCATTTACTCTTTTTAAAAATGAGCAGGATGGGATTATTAATATTACTTACTTAGATAAACAAAAAGGGAATCTTGAAACAGCTGTAAAAATTCCAAATGAGAATTTTTAATTTAATTTAATCACAAATATCATATCTTTGTTAAATACAATAAATTTTTTAATAGAAAAAGAAATTCATCGGAATATTAAATTTGTTTACGATGAACTTTCTTGTCGTATTAAAATTGAAACAAAATAAGTACACCTTACACTTTCTGACGTCCTTTCTAAAAATATATTAGGTTTTGAAAATACTTTTTTTCGTGGTGAACGAACGTATACTGACAAGTTTTCTCCTGATATTAAAAACGGTATGAATTACATATACATTTATTCGAATATTGTGGAAAATCAATTTGTTGGTAACACGTCAGCACCGCTTTTAAGAGTTGTAAATATAGAGGATAACAAAAAGTCAGGAAAGTCTGTTATTTATTTACCTACTTGTTTAAAATTACTTGTTTGCTCAAGTCCAATGATTTCTTTTCTGATCTACCAGGTAACTCTAAAGCTTTCCATTGATCTAAGCTAACAAGCTCATTTTTGGGTAACCTTCTTAAAACAACTATTTCAGTAGGCTCCTCCGTCCCGTCTGGTAAAAATTTGTGCGCTTTGTTACTGTTAGCTACGTGAATATGTGAAAGGTTCAACTCATTATTCGAAATAGCTAAGATTGCGTTTTGGGGTAAATTGACATTGTTGATGTTAACTATTACAAATGCCTGCTTTGTTATACCAGTAAAAAACTACTTTTACCCCGTTTAAACTGATAGGTCTTTCTTTCTTTGACCGTGGGTCTATTACTTTGGCACCTTTTAATTCAAAGAACTCCATCCTATCTCTTTGCAGTTTGCTAAATGGATATATTTCATGCAGAATTAAATCTCCTAATATTTCGTGACATGGAATATCTTGAGATACCTCTGGCTGTACGCATGTTTGAACATTTCCAATTCCCAAGTCAAAGGACTTTAATAATATTTACTTATTGATTTGGGATTAATTGTTTTATTCTAAGAAAACGTAATCATACAATAATAGGGATTTGTATATCAACATGTATTCATAAATATGTTGCAGAAAATCTAGTACTTTATCCAATAAAGTTTAGGTTATGTATTTCATAAAATGCTTGAGAAAATTGCAAAAGGACATCATGTATTTTGTGATGAAGTATAACAGTTTTTCCACCCTTGGGATACAGCCTTTTTATTTATTACCACGAGCCATAGTGCATTAAACTTGTTAAAGGAAACTTGCTCTTTTAATGAAAAAAATAAGGACGTGACTGGTTAAAGTGCAATAGATACTTCAGGACTAAGATAATCCTATGATTACGCTCTTGTGTTCTATTATGCATTGGATTTTAGATTAACTTATGATATTCATACTCTATTATGAACATACACAAACTTCAGTCCGACTATATATTTCACTTTTACTTTCAAAGGTGTCCTGCTTGTATATATGAAAAATGAAAAACCCTGAAGTCTCGTCCATAATGGATGGATGAACTGGATTTATCTCAATTGATTCCGTTACATTAAATTTTCAAGAGCGACATACGAATCGCTGTAGCAGTAAAAAGGGATAAACTGATTCCACTTTTTTGTGCAAATCATGATGAATTTCGGCATGGAAAACGAAAGAAAGGCAGCAATCTACCCGATTTAATTGAGGTTTTATAGTTGCGCATAAACTCCTGTTGAAGTTGGCCTTTTAATGATAATGAAGTAAGAGAAGTAGAACGCGATCGCGAAGTAGATTTGCAATTTCAATAGGTATGTATTCAATCTAAAAGGCAAGAGTGTGTGACAGCAACAGTAACCAAAAGAATACAACCTTAGCTTAACAGAGTTTGCGGCATATATACTTAATAGCTAATATACCTAAGGGTGGCACCTGGGCATTTAGTAATGGGATAAACTGAACGTATTCCAAGGTCTAACTTATCACTACAGTATACATAAAATAGTACAAAGCCTGTTAGGATGCTGGAGTAACTGTCCACGTTTGTGCTTGACTTTTATTCCAGTCACCTGATGGCCTTGTTGATCGTATTATTATGATCAAATAATAATGCAAAATCAACTAGCAAAACGAAATCTATAACAATCCCCTCTTAAGATCGCTAATCCGGCTCGGATTTAACAGTACACAAGGAATGTGAATATTTCCCTGTAATCTTACTTAGAAAAGAATTTGAAGAAATGATATTCTATATAATAATAATTTTGTTGTAAAATGAGGCGAGCTATGGTTAATCAGGCTATATCTATCGGTTACGCTCAGATAGATGCTTTCAGCTTCTTACTCCACGTGGTGGTGGCTGGAAGAAATGGATGGATGGTCCCGATAATGTTGACTGAATGAAGTCGACTGTGGTGGCGAATGCGTTGCGGGTGATGATTCGTGATGCATGATAAACTAGGAATTTTGCCAGTCCCCACTGTAATGATACGGGCATAAGTCTTTAAGACTTAAGTAAACTACGTATAATTGTATATCGTCAAACTTCTTTAAAGCAAATACTACAGAAGCAGAAGAATTGTAAACCTAATTTTATGTAATTCGGTTATTATACGAAAGAAACGTTTTGTTGCGTTACTTAGGGGGAGGGCGGATTAAAAAACTGGAATTTTGGATTACCTAACTTATGAACAGCCACTTATCATATAAATAATACCTTTCACTATAAAGTGACTGTTATGAGACAGTATTGAATACTGTATAATTATGTATATAAATCATGACTGTAATATTAATTATTATAACTACGATAATTATAACTTACGAGGGTCGTGGTTATCACTTTGCCACTCTTTAGCATCTTCAGGCATTTTTAATTCGTTTCGGACATGTATACCAACCTTCTGATGAATATACGCTCCGTCTACGGCCGAACTAACCATTCTAAAACCAGATTTGTCAATTTAACATTGATAAAGCTTTCAATAATTATAATAAATAATAAAATATTTTTGTATGCATTATATGAGTGATATTGTGTAAATCTGTACCTAGTCCTTATTTCCTCGTCATCTATTTTTAGTTTAGTTTTAATTGTAACATCTATCGCCTTAGCAGTTGACTTCGCATCACCCGCTGTTCCCACCGGAGCAGCGTCTATAAACAAAGTTTCCATTTTTCCTTTAATATGTGTTGTAATAGCAATGGTTTGCAAACTTTGTCGATTCGGAGTCATCTTATCAGCAGCAATGCTAAACGCTACTTTTCTCCCGGTTTCTGGGTCCACAACGTGTATGTGAAATGCCAATTTTTCTTCTAATACATCAGAAAAATGAACTGTCATTGCAGATGCAAACTCTCTAGAATGATTCAGCTCTCCAACGTCTATGTTTTTTGCAAAATCCGCTGCAACTTCATATTCATATTGGGAATGACTGCGATGTGTTTTAATTGCCTTGTATGCATCAAGCCCAAGAACATCGTGAATTTGTTCATTTCTAATTTTCTGTATTGCATTTTCTTTTGTTTGTTTATGGTTTTGACCACAATTCTCAATATGTGATTTAGTTTGAGAATGTCTGATCACATGTTCCCAAATTGCTTTGCCTGATTTACATTTGATGGAAATTCTGTGCCTTGCGTAAAGTCATAAGAAATAAAACCAGTTTAGCTGCTTTCTTTCCCTTTGCCAGATTTTGAGCCAGATAACGATTTGCAAGATTTACACTGCAACCCTTTGGCAATATCTTCGTCATAATAAATTGCAAAATTCGGATAAGCATCTATTATCTGCTCAATTGATCTTGCGGATGAGGTCAATCTAGTAGTTGAAGATGGCAAATTTTTATCTGTTGACACTGCGTCTTCCGAAGTAGCAGGTAAAACTGTCGATGAGCGAGCTGTGAGAGGTTGAAGTTCTTTCTTCACCTCCTCAATCAATTTAACTCTCAAATGGTCAAACTTTTCCTCCAGCCATTTCATTGATTGTCAATCAAGGCTGGAGTTGGAATGGACAGATTGCTCAATTTGTCCGATTTCAGATTGAGTATCACTATCGATATTCTCATCTGTCACAGCTCTGCGCTTGAGACGTGGAGTTAAGGTGGACGGAAGTGATATAGGAATCTCAGGGAAAAAATCGGAAAATTCCCTGCTTCTAGTTGAAGTTGAAGGTGGTTCAGAAAGACAAGCGTTTTGCGTCACATTGGTATTGTTAATCTTTTCTATCTCTCTTTCTCGTTGCTCATTTGCACAAACTTCATCTACTTCCATAGGAACTTCTTTTGAACTTTCACCCAATTCATGAGGAAAAAGGGCTCCAGTACGCACATTACGTGGGTGCCTGCCGCATGTGGCTGCGTTTCCACTTTCGCAAGTCTGCGATTCCAAAAGTAATTGTTCTGCGAGTTCACTTTCAGTTTACACCATATCATTTAGTATAACAAGCTTGGCTGAAAACTCTTTTGCTTTTTCCAGCTCACGAAGATTAGCCTCCCGGACCATCTCATCGTTTTCTTGCTTCCTTTTGTTTTCTTTCGCTTTTTTATCACTTTCACAATTTTTTTCTCTTTCTTCATTTAAAAACTTGGTTGCAAGTTCTACTTCTTCTAATCTCTTCTTCCTTGCTTCATTTTTAGCTTTCTCCCTTGCTTGTAATATCTCTTCACCAGTCTTATTGTCTAATGTCTTTTGACCATGTAAAAGGTAATGTAACAATAATTTATTAATTTACAATAACCACATTTCACAACTCTGTGGGAAGGGGCCTTTGTAGCCATTTTATGTATAAAATAACTTAAAATTATAATTTAAAAAACTCAATTTTAATATGTGAATTAAAGTCAAAATGGGCCCAGAAAAGAAAAGTTTGCTGGATATTATACTATGAATGTGTATAAATATATATTGAGCAATAGTGCATTTCTTTATTCTTTAATTTTCGCAATGATCTCATCTCGTTATGTTAAAACAATACATTTTACTCAGCAAGGAGATATGCAAATTCATACATTTGTACCCATCAAGAGAGGCGACAAGTTTTAAGGGGTTTCTCCAACCCGTTCAATTAGTAAATGCTAAGGCATTGTCCTAAATCAGATTACATGTTAAAATGACTACATGCTGGTGGTCAGAAAGAAATTGCTGGCATGTTATCTGCCTCTGGAAAATTCACTTCTCATTCATTACTACAATACAAAAAGAGCTCTGTTGTAGTATTTTACTTTTCCAGTTCCTGTAGCTCAATACATTACCCAAACCAACTGCCTTCTACTTGACACTTACGTGACTCATTATAAAGAGAGAGAAATATACTTGACTTGTTTACTCAAAACTCTACTTTATTTATGTAGTACTTCATTTACTTTTTTCCAATGTGAACTGTTTTGTTGTGCTTATTACGCTAAGAATTAAATTCTCATCGTGGTTTTTTTTACAATAAACTTTACTTTAAATGTTACGAAAAAAGTTATTAAATTATCAAAATGGATAATCTGAAAAACAACACGTACTCAGACATTCTCAAGAAAGCAACGTTTTTTATTGAAAGTGGAAACTCGTACGAAAAAAGAAATTGGCTAGGGTTGGCCTATGCAATGTATTGCAAAGGTATTAAAGAATAATATACTTGTAGGTTTCTCAATTACATATTACAATATAGCTTATCATACTTTTAATTCAAAATCAAAAATACATATTTCTGTCGCTTCCTTAGACAGCGCATCAATGGAAAGTGCTGATCCTAATCTTCAGTACTTATTACAAAAAGTGGCAGTCTATGAACAAAAAAATGCATTGCTTCTCGTTAAAATTGAAAAACTGCAAGGTAAGCATTTTCAATACCCATCGACAAGCCAAACACTTAATGAACATATTGCATCTGAGCAAAATAATTCAACAAATTTATATCAAACCACAACTCAGTGCCACTCCCAAAACAGTACCCAAGGTTTGAAAACCAGTGCAACAGATGCGCAACAATCAAGCACTGATAATGCAGGACCTTCCAGCTCAGCGAAGAAAGTAACAGATAAAGACAGTGTGACACAGAAACCTTCTGGTTCATTACCTGCCGATTCAAAGGACATCTTTCCAGAGGAAACAAATGACAATGGAAAAGATGGAGAAATGATGTAATCATAAATTACATTTACTATTTCTCATAATCTTAGGATTAATAAACGACGTTGTAAATATCTATATATGTCGTAACAATTTGGTACTTAATTAATTTATGTTTTAGGGATGGAAACGACCCTAATGACAAATTTCTCCAAGATAACATACAATATTTTTTGTGCATGTTGAGACGAA
>JAQFZZ010000142.1:0-29085 GCA_034696405.1 Isotoma caerulea | reverse complement strand
CCTCAACATTAGATGACTGGAATGGCTTTTTGCGTTCAAGTAGAAATAAAAAGAATTGAGAAATCACAATTTTTATTTAAATATTCTGTGAAGAGTAGTACAAGCCTTAATTAACATCAACTCGTCTGCTTATTTTATTTATTTATTCGTCATCTACACACACGATCTATTGACTTCGCAGCATTATATTCATGGACTTGTCGGTTTGTAAGTAACAAAGTCCTCATATCATTACATAAAACTTTAATCTTTTAACTGAAAATAGACATAGGATGAAACTCACTTACTGTAGGAACCAAAACACTGGCGTTCTGTCTTTTAACTAAGCACAAAAATAAAGTGCAAAAGGAACTCAGATCCGAACAAAACATATGAGACAACGTTAGTCTTTTAAAACTAGTTGTTTGTTACAGATATAAAATAGATTCATGTGTCTAGGTATTTAAACAAAAATATTTAAATAAGTAAAAATGTATACAGATAGGATAATTACATAAAATTATACCGATTTAAACAAATCGTAATGTTAAAATTATTTGCTGCCTTAGAACTTAATTGTTGTGATGCTATTTTTGGTAAAAACTTAGTTATAAACTCCACAGAGCTTGTAGCGTAGGACTTTGCTAACGATTTCACGTATCTTATTTTGAACAACATGCCGAAACTACTACATTACTCTTTTCATTTGGTTTCAGACTAGTTGGAACCTGTCAATCCTGACTTTCTCCCACTTTTACCTCTACATCTCATTTTCCCACACCTACATTTTTGGTTTTCATACAGCCATACATTTACCAAAATGGTATTTACTGTACAGTCCAATAACATTAGCAACGCTATTTTCTTAAAGGTCGGTTCAATCAAATTCTCAAGATTATTCGACTACATTTATAGCGAGATTACCCTCAGCGTGCTGCCAACATTTTTGAACTGAACAGTAAAATACAGCATTAGAAACAGCGTTTCCTTAAATTATTTTTAAAACTAATTTATATTTGCTAAATGCTAAAGACTAATTAAGTAATAATAACAACGTACGTACTAGTTATAAGAAGGGAGATTACACTGATGATGACACAAATCACTTATTACCCCTCAGTATCCTTATCGTATCGCTAGATACCTACGCTAAATTTGAAGAACGGAGTCCGCTTATAATTATCATATAGTTAAGTAAGATCGTAACTTAATACTTACACTCTAAGTTTAATACGGGATGCAGTTTCTGCACTGTATATTTTGAAATGGAAATGATTGTTATTACTTCATTGAAGACGATGAGTTTCATTCCTCGTCATCATTAACATATTATTATTACAATAGCAATTACTTAATTATAACATTCTTAACGCGATATTATTCAGTCGCAACTTGCTCAAGCCTTTGAATTCCGTGGAGCAGAATACATAAAAAAGCAAGCGGAATACTTTCCATTGTTTTGTACCGCTTCTATGCCAGTTTTTGAGATCTATTATATGTATACAGACACATCGATATTTGCAGATTTCGTATTATCTTTTTTTCTTTACGTACGTTTCGAAAATTCGCTGTCATTAGCAGTTAAGTTTTAGGATAAATAATAAGGGAGTTTCTTTTTACACGCCAATAAATAAACATTCCTTATAAAGGAATACATAATACGAATCGCTCAAACGTAGTAAATTAGTTCATGATCCGATACATCATTCTCAACTTAAATATTCTGTCAATATATTACAATCATCCGACATTGCTGCTGAAAACGCTTATGCAACAAGTGAAAAAACTTTCTACTTAAAAAGTATGAACTTTTTCGTTGTAAACAATCATCTGAGCAAGAATATCTGACACATAATTTAAAAAATCTAAATTTTTTAATCCTCAAAAAAGTTTTGGTTAAGTATAGAAATAAAAACAAAATTTGCCATTTCAATCGTAAAATCTGTCTAACTTCCACAAGTTTATACTGTCACACATGATTTCCAAACACAACGTTATTTCTCTCAATATTATTTATCATAAAGTTGGCTAGCTGGTTTGCATCAGTGCTTCATTGCGATGAAATAGATATTGACTTCAGCCTTTAGGATCTAGAAATTAAGAATGCATTCAGAGTAATGAATTGAAAATATTGTGGGTCTTTGTTGCTTTAATGGCGAGTAAAAAACGTTTCGAATTCATTGGTTGATGTCGAACCTGCCTGCATCATAATGAATATTCGGACCAAGTCCCACCAGTATGCCATTCGGATGATTAAGTCATTTTTGACGTAATTGAGAAGAGATAAAAGGTAAATGCAATCGAGTGGAGTACAATAAATTTAAGTACATGCTAAGTTTTCTTTTGGAATGATAAAGACGGAACCTTGTAATGTTACTAGTTTACAAAACTATTGGTCCAGTCGGCTGGAATCGGCAGTGTGAGAGGATGATGCGAACGATAGGTCTTCAGCGAGATCTTCTGATTTATCCATTCCTATAATATCTTCATCACGACTATCCGACTCTCCATCTAAAGATACACTGTAATTTCCTCCTAATTCTGCCATTTCTATTTCCCGTTTCATTCTTTTGCTCATATGATGATTATGATGGACACCATTCGTTGTCACTGGGCTTGTACTTTCTCTCTTAATCCCTGTTGGACTCCCTCGTAAAGATCTATAAAACAAATGTCTTCGGTCAGCCTCACAGCAAAACTCACTGAAATTCCAAAGGCCTCAAAGTCTAAACAAAAATGTTCCCAAGGTACACAAAACTCTTATGCCTAGGGCAAGAAAGCTTTCAGTTTCAAAATTAAGTCACAAACCCATGTTTTTATCCATTAACGTAAAAAATGTAATTAATTCAAAATGATCGTAACTCGAAGATTTTAGAAAGCAAACATAGGGAGAGACTAGAGAAACGTTAATCGAATGAGATTTTAAAATTTTTAATATGATATATTTACCGTGAATCCAGCGGAGACATGGGTGCTTGATCAGGACTCACGCTTCCTGCATTCATCGACCCCATATACGGCAAACTGCTATCAGCTAGTGCAGCCTAATAAAAAATACAAATCCATGTTCAAGTTATACTTATGGCATTTTTAGAAAAAAATGCACCTTTTGCATAAACACTTACTTGAAGGCTTGCATTGATAGCATCCCCATATAGTGTTGGACTCTGCGTTAAAGTAGGGCTCTTGGACTGCATTCCCCTATAAAAGTCACTTCTGTTAGTTAGTCCCCCACAAAACTATGTCAAGGTGTCAACGTTGAAGGTGTGTGTAGGTAAAAATTGTATCAATGTGCAGTGTCGTATGTGCAAAATTGGAAAAAATGCGAGTCAACACTGATTGAAACGGACGACAATTACGAAAAAGATTTGAATAGGAGGACAAAGAGTAAGCAGAAGTTGAAATATTAAATATATATATAATAATTATATAGAGATAAGATAGTAATAATGTATAGAGATATATAAAGAGAGAAAAAACAGCCTTCATTCATTCATTCTTAAAGTCATTACCAATTACTACAATTTGGCTTAATGCACAACTACCGGGCCTGATAAACTCCACGATAATAAGAGGTTAAAAATACGTGCTAAATAGTTAAGCAAAAAATTAGCTTCTTCCCTCTGATTTGTTTTAAAAATTCAAAACAACTTTTATAGTAATTTAATTTTCATCGTTAAATAGAAAAACTAGAATTTCACATTACGAAAAGCATGAGATTTTTTTGAATTAGGAGAAGAATGTTCAGGGGAAGAAAGCCTTTTCGACACGACAACCCAAGAGACCATATTGTACCTGCTGTGCCCCTCCACCAGTGCCCCACAAGTTTGGAAGCTGTAGCCGTAGCGGAGTTAATATCATTGGGTTAACATTATATTTTTAAGATGCAAAAAGTTAAAATTTTAAAGAGAAAAAATTGCTGATGGTCACTTGGGATTGTGTCGCACATGCTAAGAAGGTCAAAAAGACAATAAGATCAAAAAGAGTGAAAAAGACGTCAAAAAGAGAAAAAGATCCATAAAAAAATATGTATGGCAATCTCAACCTTTGTGCGATATCGATGATGCTGCACTTGAAGAGCTGAGTGAAAGTTTTTTTCCTACGGAAATCCTGAAAAATCTAGGGCTGTAAACAAGGATCGTTGTATCGTTAGATACTTTATGGAAATGTGATGCATATGAACCAAATAACTATCACCTCTCCTAATTGATGGCTTTTCAATCCTTTTTCTTCTTTTAAATACAAAAATAAACTAGCTATTATCTATAACCCATAGTAGAGATGACAAAGGTTACGTTGTATGCAGACGAACTTACTTTCATATTTATACAAAACCTTATAGAGGATAATTGTCGACTGAAAACATTATTTATCACTCAAACAGTAAAGTATTCAGTTTAAAACAAAAACTGCTTAAAAATTTGAAAGTCGCAAGATAATGAGCTAATGCACTGAAACGACAAAACTCTTCAGACAGGCTGTTTCAATTACCCCAAACATTATCATCTGATCAGACTTATTATTTAAATTGTCTACAAAATACATTGCTAATTTTAATTATATATCTCATTGCTGATAATGAGTTGAAAGGTTAAAAGGACTGAGGAAATTGAGGATATTTTTTGTTTTAAAAATTCAAGTTTTATCATTGAAATGAAAAGAAGTCTGAAATACTCGTGTATTACATTCCACTAGAAAAAAAAGAAAGGAGCACTGAAAGTTAAACAAAAAAGTTTTTTGGGAATGATTTAGTATTTCGAATTCTTTTAAGTTTTCAAGAGAGGATGAGATAATTTGGAAAAGTGACGATAATATAGGAAATTCCTGATCAGCAATGAATTGGTGAAAGTACGAAAATATGATCCAGGGCTTACTGTGCTGATGGATGGTGGGATGATGGAGAGGGTGATGGGGTTGGGTCATATTTCCTAGGGCGACCTCGTGAAAGATGTCGACGTTTGACGAATTCCGCATCATCCACCATCCAGAATGATCCGAAGTCATCTTCATAGCGCACAAAGCACTTGTGCAAGGAGAGATTGGTGCGGATCGCGTTCTGTGTACATACACCACCAAAGAGAAATAGAAAAAAGACCAAAAAAAGGAGAGAAAAAAGTCCTGAGAGATAGATTGTAGAAGGTAGATAGAGATATAGTAAATTTTGGTCATCAAAGACATCATATGTTTGGTTGTGTGGGTAATGTTATAACATATACACGTAGACCTTATCATTACCAATCATCATGATGCTAGATTCTTGACTTTCACTCGCCTGGTATTATTTTCATTATAAGTTTTCCAGCAATCCATGTCGGATTTCATTTTACCTGATTGTACTACATTCCGTAGGTCACCACACCATCATCATGATAGTCTGACTTTTGTCAGACATACTGTCTGTCATTGGTATCAAGTGCCAAGTGTGGGTTCGTTTTTACTGACTGTACCGTCTTTTAAGAGAATGAAATGAACACCCAGAGGAATAATAATTTAAAGTAGACGGACTCCATGCGAAGTCCTAAATGCTCAAGCAAAATCTTCACAGTTAAACCTTGACTTTCTCTCTGCGTTACACACTCGGCTCTTTTTTCCTGTTTAAAACTTCCTCTTTCACCTGAATATACGTTGGATTCATTTTGTTTGTTTCAATATCAAATGAAGCATCTGCCTCCAGGATGCATCTGTTACTACATCAACTACTATTGCAGTAATAATAACACTGCACGACAAGAACGAGACCAAGGTATATTCTAATGGCATAAAGATAACACTCTTGCTTTTATACAACTTGAAATATTTCTACAAGGCTTGATTTCAAGATGCAAACAGTGGAATGGACCAAGAGCATGACAGTCTCATTGTTGATGAAAAGATAAAAAGGAGATTTCCACTGTTCTTGTTATTCTCAGTAATAATATTATGAGTGGTAGTTGTGTAGTAGCTTCTTGTAGGAATTTTTAATGAGATTCCCTACAAGAGAGAGAACTGAGGCTAAGAGGTTAGCTGCAACATGAGATTTTGTGGTGAAGAGGAAGGGGAAAGTGAGAGAGCAAGAGAAAGTGAAAGTTGAGCAACAAGCATAAGAGATAAATGCTAATTAGTAGAGTAGGCATGAGTCACAGTAGTTTACACACTAGATACAAAGGGCAGTTGGTAGTATTGCCCATTTAATCTATACACAAATATATGATGAAATAGCAGCAGGAGCAGATGTAGTAATTTTGTATAAGTGCTGACCATGACAAAGTGAAATGGCAGAGAAAGGGCGAACGAGCGAGAGTTAAAGAGAGAGAGAAAGAGAGAGATAAATATATAAAGACAGATAGAGGTAATAATAAAAAGAGTGAAGAAGCGAAATCTGACATGATTTGCCGGATATAAAAAAGAGCGACAATAGAGAGAGACAGGTCAGTGTTGACAATTTGTTTTTTTAACGTGAGCGGACTTATTAGCCGCACATACCCCGTACTACAACGTTGAGGTCGACGTTTGTAAAATTCCACCTCATCCACTGTCCATACTGCACCTTTGACGTTCTCCACTCGCATGAAACATTTGTGTAGCGACAGGTTGTGTCGCACTGCATTCTATACAAAATAAGACACACCCAAGTAAGCAATGCAAAATAAAACAATCAGCCTTGCCAAAAACGAAAGTTGGACCCCGATTACAAAAAAAGTTATCACTCCGTCAAAATTTCCCCCGCATGGTTTCATTTTCAAAAGTAACATATAAATATACACGGTTACATATCTACAGCAATTCAGTTGAGAGTATCAATCCATCGACTGATACCTTTCAATCATGAACATTGTATAAAATAGAACTAATCATAGGTAATGCTTTACTACGGTTAATTATACATAAGAGCAATCAATTATGAAAGTTCAAAATGCCTGCGGGCGGATGGGTAGGAGTTGAGTCCATGTAAAAATTAGGACATGAAGCAATTTGCAATGTACTCAGTCTAATCGTAAGCTAGTAAAACTTGAAACTAATAATGCAAAAAACTACATTTATTTCAACTGTCAGCAGTAACTATTGCCAGTTCTAAATCTAAAATACATAAATTGGTAACTGTTCTACATACATATAATGTAAACCACGCCGTACTTTCTTTTACTCTTGTTCGTAATAATAATAATAATAATGGCTTGGAGAAAGGCCAACTTTCGAGGTGTCATGCAAATAGTTCTTGAGAAACAAACCCTTTGGAACAAAAAGTGTTGGTGAATGGGCAGTGGGAAAGAAAGAATCAAACCAACCAATTTTTATTTGATACCCATCCAGCAAAACTGTTCAAGGGTTGAAATAGTACACCGACTGACTTGAAAGATCGGCAATAGTCAGTGTATAATATTTATTATGGGGGAAAAGTCTTAAGAAAAATACTTTTTCTTGAATGAAGCTCATGCAGACTAAATTTGGCATACATTTTTGTACTCTCTCATACAATATTATAATGACGATGTATGTGGAGCTACAAAAGTGATATAGTAAGTAGAATAGTTAGTAGTCTATTTAGTTGGGTGTGCAGCAAGTCAAATAGAGTTGGTATCACTCCTTTTGTGACTCATATGGTAGGTTATTCACATGCAACTGAAGCTCTTGAGAAAGCAATGATGCTTCACAACTATATAATATCTATAAGTCGGAGTTACAAAGTTCTTTCTCCAGCAGAACCAAGGTAGCTTTCACTACAACTATTACTTACTATTATGCATATGGTGTGCTGGAGAGGAACGCGTATTAGCCTGCATCTTGGATGGTAAGTAAGCTGCTTCCATCATGTTAGTATTTCTATTATACACAAGGAAGGCACTTCTCTCCTCAAAACCGAAGCGAATTGAAAGAGAAGTAGGAATAACAAAGGAGATCTCGATAAATATTAAAAACGACTTCTGGTCGGTGGAATCCCAGCAAGGAAGACGTAACAAAAACTTACAGTCAGATAAACCTGCTGTTGGGATCTCAAAGCTCTCCATTATTCATAGACATTTGCATATATATTGGTTGCATTTTTGAGTAAACAGTGTCAGGTGTTTACACATTCACAGTGTCAATATTGTCTAAGACTCTCCCTTCTTAATCTTAAGCAGCAGTCGAAGCAAAGCAAACAATCGTCCTTTTTTCTATTGCATCATCATCATCATCATCACCAACCACCCTCATCATCCACATACACATGGATAGAGAGAGAGAGAGAGAGAGATCTACTACAACGAAATCCACTCCTCCCACAGACTCAATCATAATCACCTGTACTCATATTATAGTAATATTCATTCTCCTCTTGATTATCATATCACCTATTTTACTACTTTATTCCTCATTTCTTATGCATACACATATCAGACGTGATACACACCAACTTGCCTGACTTTCTAACTTTTCTTTCTTCCTTGGTCTATGAAAAACATTTACTTTCCTTGCTTTGCACAAAAATAAGATCTCTTTCAATTCGCTTCCGTCTCCATGAATATTCACTTAATCATAATCATTTAACTTATTCTCTCTCCTTCTTCGACTCTCATAAATATTTACAATTCCCCATCATACTAAAATCATCCCTTGGTACACTTCTTGTTTTTCAAACCTAAATGAATACTTTTAGAGAAAGGTCTTCTACGAACGACGGCTTGCTTCATTTTTAGTCCATCATATCGCATATTTCAATTATAACCCGTGTTTACCTTCCATGTAGCGGCGTTTCTCCGGAAATAACAAAACGTATTCTGGAACCAGTTGTAGATCTCATTCAGCGTCAATTGCTTGTCAGGGGATTCAATGATTGCCTGTTAACATTTACATAACTCATTAAATTAGCAGTAACAATAATATTACAGTTTAATGAATTGAATTGGAATTAAGAGAGAAACAAAATCGTAATGAAGCTACGCAGAAAATCGTCGTGGGGTAACATTGAATTTCTAATATTACACTATAAAGTATAAATGAAGACCCATTAGCTTACCTGTCTTATTAGAGAAGCATAGGTAAATGGGGGTCTCACATCGGCATTTTTGTAGAACTCGCGATTCCGCTGGATCTCTGTGAATAAATTTGTTGTTTTTGTAAGAATCAGAGGAATAAAAAAGAAAATCAAGGTGAATCTATTCTAATAGGTGCTAAGCTAACGTGTAGATGGAATGAAATAGCTCAAATAACCATAGAACTTGGGTACAAATTATTTTCATTTCCTCTCATAATAATATTGTCTACAGAGAATCCCTTGAGAGAAGAAAAGCAGCAGTTGGCAAGACCGTCAGTAAAAATAATTCGAGCAAAAAAGGATCATATAAAATGAGGTTGATGTCCAGGGGAGCCTATTTAAGTCGTACCTATCAACCAGTAAAGTTGTATAGGCACTTTACTAATGTACAAATAGGATGAGAGGGGGAAGAAACTTAAATAGCGTGTAACAGTATTTTGACAAGAGTCGGAAATGCTTCGTAGAATAGTGCATAATGGTACTGAAGATGGTTGCGTAATTGAAGAGGCAAGTAGATAATAAGAAATTTTTATGCATCAAACGTCTAGGGTAAATTATTTGCAAACGCCACGGTTGAGCCATTACCTCAAATCCTCAGCATTTTTCTACGGATTTTCTCCGAGAAAATGACAGCATTACAAGTCCATTATGGTTAAGAATCCTTAGAAAAAGCTCGTTAAAGAATTCACATTCATGGTTCGCAGAGTCCCACATTAAACATCTCTATCATTTCACTTCTATGACCATGGACTACAAAATGGGTTGTAAATATCTTCTTCATTCTTTCGATATATAACTTTCTTATTGGGATTTTGTGAGCAACTCCATTTCATCCAATAACATAACTTTGTTCATAGAAAGGAGTAGCAGATAGTGCACTGCAACTAACTTAAGGGATGGAAAAGCTTCACTTGCACTTTCCCTTTGTGGTGAAAGCACACCACTAATTTGTACAGTGTTATGTGTACAATCTACGCATCATTTTTCTCTTGTATGAAAAGCTGGCTAGATTGAACCCTGGGAGAAAACCTATAATACACCTTAATATGTTTGGGATGAAATTGGTCACACTTAGCCCATCATGATACTTGACTACCTAACCAACAGAGTAAATGGCCAAGCTCAAGAAATCCTAGTAAGAATGTTGTAAGTCGGGGGTATTTATAGGGGAAATAGAACATTAAACAGAGAGTGAAAGTTGTGGTATCTGACTGAAAGCACTCAAATAGTACAGGAGTATTACTACTACTACCTTATGTATTTAAATGTAGAATAAGAGGGAGGGTGAGAGGGTTCAAGAACAAGACGAGAGTACCTTGCTCAAAATGTCTAAATAGTTAGTCCACATAGAAAGGAGTATAAAAAGTATTAAAGTATATAAAACAAGTGATAGTAGCGGTTTGAGAAGATGTTCACTTTAGAGAGAAGCCTATGTGTTTGAAAGGAATAGTATCTACGTATGAGGATCATTATGCAGATCTTTGGATGATGAAACCATGAAACAATGCTCGTAAAAGCCATGTTAAGAGAGAAAGCAGAGAGTGAGTGTTGATGAAAGAAAATTTCATTATAGGAAGAAGTAGAGAGTGGTCTTAGGTAAACTACTGACTTTCCACAAGGAACAACGAGCAATGAAAGGCAATACCTGAATTGCATAATTTGTTCTAATTTCTTTAAAGTTCTAGCGCGTGGCTTTTGAGTATCTTTCATTTAGCTTAATGACAGCCTGGACGCCAAGGAGTTTCACATCTTGATGAAGTCATTAAACTTTGAGGGACTTCCACACATCAGATGTAATTAACAACCAACTGATAGCATCGCAGATGTTGGCTAACACTTCTTTGCCTCCTTCTCCATCCGCCTTTCCTCTCTTAAGAAGAAGCCACGTACTATACACGGAGAAGACAAACTTTCTACCTTATCACCTGCCTTGCTTTCTCTGTCTACTCTCCTTCTACTCTCTATCTAAAGTGTTACTACCTACCAATTTACCTCATCTCTCTTTCCTATCCGTCCCGACCCACCACCACCATACATTCCTTTCTAACTCTCTTCCTTCTCCCAATTATAATTACTCGACCTTCACCAATCAGCTCAACTCTCATCTTCTTCTTATCATCTCATCTACCAAGTTTACCTTATAGTCATTCCTTTGTATGACTAACCAACACTTATTACATTTGAGAGTTACATTTTATTTAGGTAGAAATGCATAACTTTTAGGGCTTCGAATCTCAAGAATTTTCCAAGAATGTAGCATCTCTCATTGTGACTTTGAGTGCGTCAACAGCTGATGCCACAGTATCCGATTTATCTCATTAGTATCTATCAACGTGCCGAACTTAAAAGTTTACTCCCTCCCTTCTTATTACACAACTTTGGCTTCTAGTCATTATGAGGTATTTAGGACTTTGTTTAGTGTTGAAATAGAAGCATAGACCCAGAAAGGATGGAAGAACAATAATAATAATTATGATTGATAATGATAACCCATAGCAGGCGACTTGTGCATCTTTATACAATTTGGTGACCACAAAATACTTTGCATAAGATTTTTAATGAATAATTTTTTAATTATTGAGTTTTAACGAGGAACGTGCTTCTCTAATATTTATGGATTTTTTGCATACTGAAATTAAATAAATTACACCTCACCTTGCTGAACATCTAGTCCTGCTCTCTCCAGCAAATACGGAAGGCCTAATAGACAGTCAGCAGCATTAAAATAGAAACATCGAACAGGGTAAATGACCATGAAAACCAAGTCACACCACATGCTATCATTGAATTTATGAGCTAAGAACAGATTTTTAAATATGCTTCCATTTCCGACGCGACGAAATTCATTGTTGCATATATAAAAGCACTAATAATAGTTACAAATTGTAACTCACAAATGCATTGAACCCTGGAACTTCTTAAAGTTCATTTAGTCATTAATGAATATTCAACATTATTCAATACTCACCTCCAGAGAGTGGAAGAGACGCTTTATCACTAACTCGACGTCTAATAGGACCAGTCATATTAGGGGTAGGAGGTTGGAGAATTCCAGGAGATCGGCCACTGGCTACAGCTGCAGCAGCAGCCGCAGCTAATCCAGAAGGCGACAAGCCAGGTAGGAGCAAATTAGGATTAAGAGACAGCTTTCCCATCGGACCATTACCTCCAGGAATCGCAGATTGGGCAGAAACGGGACCGCATATAGCGTTGTTACCATTTATGGACACGGGGACTCCATGGCAGCTTTGATTCTGAAACATTTACAGCATTGAACTCTCATTTTTCTGTCTTATCAAGTAAATGTAAATTCAAGTTTTATCACCACTGGCCGTTTAATTTGAGACTTACGTGCTCATTGGATATTGCAGGAGGATTTTTTGGGGACTCGGGGCGCATTCCTCCAGAACCACTCATAGCATTATTGTTCATATTTTGTTGCTTATTCATATGCAGGTGCTGCATCATTGCTTGGAGTCTATCTCTTTCTTTGGCTAATTGTAATTCTAATTGGGAGACCACTTGCATTTGAACTCTAGCTTGTGCCGTTGATCTGTCATCCAGCGTATGTTCTGTGTTCAAATGCCTTTAAGAAGAAAAAACGGTTTAGACAGAACAAATGAGAAAAGAAATAAGTTTGGGAATTTTTTTTAACAATCAAAGCCTAGAAGGGAGAATTGAGTGGAGTCTTTCATTCTGTGCTCTCTAATGCGGAATAAATCAGTGCTGTCTTGAAGGTTCATCAATCAGCATTGCACTGCATTGAGGATATTTATCACTTTTCGTGTGGAAATTCCATTAAATTCAAATGGGAAATAATTAGAAAAGTTTTTTTCTGGAGTTAACATCAAGAGTTACATTGATTCCAAGGGTCTACTCCTTATTTAACTCCAGGAAAAATTCTGTTCTAATCAAGCATGAAACACAAAACGAAAGCTGCCAGTCCTTCTACCCTTTCGTAACTACATTCCTACTGTATATAATAACACCTCCGTCTACTACGATTTACATTGTTTTACGTAGACGGGGAGACAGAAAAGAAAGAATATAATTTTGGTCGAGCAATAATAATGCAATTCGGATGTGAATTGTACATCTTTCATTCGGAATTCTAATTTCTTTTAGACAAATGTAGCAAGAAACTGAGACAAAAGGTATAAATTGGGCCATTACTTAAGGAATGAGGAGAAGTCATCGCACACAGTTTCACATCCAGGCCATTTGCACACACCATGTCCATACAATGGGTGTTGCTGACTAATTGATTTTTCCATTTGATCTCCTTTGTCACTGTCTCCACATATACCATTCACACCTTCTCTCTCCCTTCGTCCAGGATTGCCTACGAAGAGACCTAGAAACCCAGTGAACAATTCATTGATAATAAAGTTTAATTGACTTTCACTTAATAGTATCGGGGAAGTAGATAGATTATGATAATCGTACATCTACCATTTGACAGATGCTTAGGACTTGACCCATTTTGATTAGGTAACTCTACTAAACCAGGATTATGATTGGGCTCATGCCCTTCTTTCCACGGACTGTTCATCGGTTGATCGTCTCTTTCAATCCCTGAAAATCAAGTCGTTAATTTTAAAACAACAGGTATTGCATGCTAATTACTTAAAACACAGTGAAAAAATACAATTTTTTTTGTTAATTGTATACGTAATTTATTGCTTTAATTTAAGCAGTATAAGTGAATTAAACTGCTAGACCACTTTCCGTATTGTAAACGGCAACTTTAAAAGTTCTATAATAACCGCTTTAACTATGATCAAATTAAATTAAAAATAGGTAAATCTCGAACTCTTGACGTGTTATTTATTTACGAAAACATCAATATTCAAAATAAATAATATTAGAGTTAGAATGACACGCTGTACTCTTTCTGACTTTCTCCTTGTGCTTGTAAGTGAACAAATGGACATTTCCACGAACTACCAACCCCTTTGGAGTTTCTAGAAGAGAAAGTATCGTTAGGGTGGTTTGGCCTCAAGATGAGCTCACTCCGGGAATCCAGCGGTGCATATGGTGGTGATGTGAGGCAAGAGCCAACACAACATCTTCAAAAAATCAGCTCTGACATTCCCTTAACCAGCAAATCGCATTCCAGGTTATGCCTTTCTGTCTACCAAAAAGGTGAAAGTGCATTGGTGAATCAGGAAATAAGATGTTTAAGTGTGAGTGAAAGGCCTCAGAGGGTAATCAGAGGTGAACGGTTTATCACGAAAGAGAAAGTCAATTTAACTATAAAATATTAGTTTTGAAGAGAAAGTATGAAGGCCACCAAGATGGTTTCTAATTTCTAAACTAATTGCCATTCGCCCTAGGAATTCTGACAGATGTGTCGTTGTTGCTTTTTACATCTTTATAATGCAAGCCTGAAGCTGTCATTCAAAAATATGCTCTGCATTTGATATAATTTGAAATTGGAAACCGCTTTGAATTGTTCCGAGAGTTTATGAGTGAGCAAGCAAAGTAAAGAATGTATGTCTTAAAATGCATAGAAGTCTAATTATATTGGAATAATGAAATGTATGGTTAAATTAGCTAACCTCCATTGCCACCACCTGGCATGACCATGGACGGCAGATTTATTCCTTGTTGAATCAAATACTGCCTTTGTGTTAATTGAAGTTGCTGCATCAATTGATGTTGTTGAGCTGCCAATTGTTGCAAAGCACCTGAAGATTTCTTCTTATCACCGTTTTGAATTAAATGAGATTGCTGTAAGAGATTCAGCTGTAAGGTTAAAATATTTTTAATACTCTTTTCAATTGAGTTTCATGTAACCTTTTCAAACGATGACACAGGTGAAAGGAAAGACAAGAATTGCATTGTTTAATAGAAACTACTATATGGTATAAATAATAGCTGAGAGGAAACATTTGTTTTACCTGGAGTTGTTCTTGGAGATTTTGCAACGCTTGCTCTAATTGTTTGCGGCCGATTTCTACTAACTGGTGGTGTTGCTACAATAGAAGTCAAATTATTGTATAAACTGAGAGGATTAAAGTTTTAAGTGTATCATTTAGGATAATTGGTTTAATTGAATTAATCAAAAATAGTAAAAGAGAAAGAGGGTGAACTCACAGAGGGAGCATAGGGACTCACTTGTTGTTGAAAAAGCAATGTTTGTTGTTGCATAAGTTGCTGAAGCTGGTTTGGAGTGATAAGTTGCTGTTGTATTAGTTGTTGCATTTGATGAATGTTAGGACCGAGAACGAGAGGATTTCCGGAACTGGGACAGTTGACAGAGGGATGGGACACGGGTAGGCACGGAGTGGACCCAGGGGGTACATTTGGAGGCGAAGGGCTTCTTGGTTGACCATTTCTATTATTTATCATATTATCCTTCCCAGCAGAGATCTCACGCATTTTGGCCACATCAAAGGGTGAGACGTTTTGCAGCTCCTTTTGACGCTGTTTTAGAGCTTTCACCAATGGAGGAGTCTGTACAAAAGGACAAAACACAATTTTCCTTGTTAGTCTCAACTCTCAATGTTTACAAGAACTCTCAGTTTCATTTATATTTTAGCTTTTTTGGTAGATGTTAAATGTTAAATTTTGGCATTTATTTATTGCTTTCGTCATCATATTTCACGGAGAAGGTTTGCACAATATATTTAACTATTAAAGATGCATTTAACAAAAGTAAGTAAGTTGGGTGAAATGTCGTGAAATTTAAAGATGAGATCTAAGAAAGAAATGCACACAATAATGTTATATAACCAAGTTACTTCTTGTGCATACATACAGGTAGTAGAAAAGTAACTCTGTACACAAAGAAGGGAGTCCCCATTCAGCGTTCAAATGACTTCAGAGTGAAAGCGTAGAATTGACAAAGAAAGAGTACATAATACAAGAAGTTTCTTATCAGTAAACAAGTTTCCGGAGCAAGTCGTCCAAAACCATACATTACAACGTTAAGAATGCGTGATCCAGGGACTCAATTGAGGTGTGACAGCTCTAGCCAAAGTTTTTTGCAACAGTTGATACAATAAATTTGTAATCAGTTGATCTTAAGTTCCTGTGGCAAAAAAGCCACGGACGACAAGAAGGATACTTTACGTCTCAAAGTACTAGAAAGAGAGAAAAGGTAAAATTCTATATTCTATAACAACGATGAAACTGGCTACAGAACGGGTAGCCCACGACAGGTTTAATTTTTATTGTCCTCGTTACATTACTATTACTTACTTTAACTTACTATTGTACAGAACAACTTTCCTCTCCATTCTCCATAAAAGGTAACCAATTACATAAGGCAGAGAGGTTTTGGAAAAAAGCAAAGACTATAAGTATTCAACTGTACCATCACGTTCTTTTGCATACTACATTTTGTATCTACACATATTAATGCTTATATAACGATGGTAAAGTCAGAGGTTCTTTCACTTGCTTGTAAATATTTCAAGAAATGTACATATAGGAGCTGAAACCCAATCTGTCTGTCTAGTCTTTATGTTTGCTTGTACTTATTTCCCCTTACAGGAAGGAAAGCAAAGTACCTATGTAATGAAATTAAAGGAAAAAGTTAAAGTTGTGAATGAAGTTTCTTTTTGGTAGACAGTCAAGTCATGTAGATGATGATGATAATAATAAAAAGTTTGAAAAAATTAGAACTCGGGAGAAAAACAACAGTAATTAATAGTAAAGTGAAAAAAGAGTGTGTATTGTCTGTACAGAGTAGTTTTTGAGTTAAAGTTAGTGTGTATGTGATACAAAAAGTGCTCATCATCCACCGAAGACTGAGTAGGAAGAAGGGTCGTTTCGTTACTTGTTAGACTGTCAAGCAATTGAGAAAGTCTACTTTCATCCAGACTGTCATAGAAGGGCAAGTGAAGTTAGTGAGTGGCATTGCGTGACGTCCTACTACTTACTTCTAATGAAAAGTCTATCAAGGTAATAGGTTTGTCGTACATGCAACTAAATTACTGAACACCACAACTTTACCATTTACAAGTGTTTCGAGACAAGGATTCCTTTCTTGGGTTGAATATTTAATTCTCAATTAAGCCTTTGCTAAATAAACTAGAGGGGCTTTCTAATGTTTCTTCGTGAAAGACAACATGTACATCGCACACACATATCATCATCCTCTGTCTCGTTAACAACATAACATCACTGAGCAATGGAGCATTTCTTATGAATTCTTTATGTGTGATTATCCTTCTTTGATGTTGTTTTTAAATAAGGTGAGGCTCCATAAATTACTTACTACATGACTAGTTTGAAACCTATTAAGATGATAGCCATCAATATTTCATCCAAGTACGAGTACTTACTACCACCACGTACGTCTATCAATAGATAAAGACAAAAATGGTTAATAATCATAATGCTAATTGACTGCTCCTTCAAAACTAAACTACATGATGCATAGTGGCATTTCTGCTGAAAAAAATCCACCAAGCAGAGCTTACAACTTTGTTAGTAAGTTTTTATGATTCCAGAGTATTTTTGGTTTCTATTTGTAAATACTATATGGTGTTTTTTTATCTCTATGTAAGTATTCGTCGTACATGGAACATAAGTCGTTGGGCAGTTTGAAAATTTGTAACAAAATTAGCTAAGGATTGAAATAAATCAAGCTGATAAATGAGAGTAACTCTCAACTTCCAGGGAAGTAGTAAACTTTCATTTGATTTCAGTCAGAGAGAGAGAGAAACTGATTTCGTAAATGCATGTTCAGTTTTTTAGAGATAAAGAGAATAACGATGGATCAAGCCCACTTGAGAATTATTGAGAAGATTCAGATGCCGATTTGTGCCTGCTAGATATCAAGAGTTGTAGATTCTAGAGGGTGGAAAAAACATGCAAGATTTGGAATAAATCTGTTTCATATATTTTTTTACTTCAAATATTAGAAGAGTTCAGTCGGACATGCAATATGCTGATGTAATTAAGTCAGATTACCTAGACATAGAGAAAGGGAGTGTACATCTTTAGGGAGTTTGGGCTTTTTACTTTAACGCATTTAAATGAACTCTCAGCATTATGGCATGGGGTATGCAAATAGTTTTATACAGAGTTGGACATAGGTGAGTATACAGTTTTTAGTAAGATATTATTTTGGTTCCTCCTATGTACATGTGTGTGTTTGGAACATACAGTTTAGATGGAGGAGAGAAAAATAGATACTGAAAGGAGAAAGAAAGAGTAGTGAATAAGAATAAGAAAAAGTGGTGGAAGTGGCAGTTTCTGGCTTTTATTTGGATGATATGATGATGATGGCGGTTAGTGATATTAGTAGTTTATCTAGAAAGAAAGGACTTAGTTGATATAAGCATGCAAACAAGGAAAGAGCAATAGTATGGTAATGATGATGATGATGAGAATGTACGAAGAAAAAGTGGTAAAAGTTGCATTTTTTCTCGTATTTTTTAGAGGAAGAAAAAGGTTATAGAAAAAGTGATCGGTTGGGTCGTGGGGTGAAGTGGCAGTGGTTGTTGGGTGACGGTAAGAGCACACAGCATCAGTGGCAGTAAAAAGGGAGTGTGGTCGCTTTGTTTTCATCGTTAATTCGAGTAAGAGAAGCCGAGAAGCGTTGTCAAAGTGTACTACCTAAGCCATTGGTATTCACCGGGGCACACGAGGACCAACTTAAAAACTCGCTTCTCCGTTTCATCCCTTTCACAGGAAGATCCCTTATCACATATTTCATATGCAGGACGATGTTTTGCTTGCCGGCAGCAATATTATTTCCATATTTTTCACATAATGCTCCACTGTGTATGGCTTTTATTTCATGTGACATCATAGTAATGCATTTTAACGTCTTATCATTCATTGCAGCATCTCCACAACTTCATGCAAGGAGCACACACCAAGTAAATATTTGCTCACGATAGCCCATTTCGCCCTTCTTGTGCCCGCAAGACCAAATGCCTTCTTCCTCTTCTGCTATGAGACATTGTTATAAAAACGCGACCTGCATTCAGTACCTCAATAAAAGTGGCTCATCATCTCCGGCACCCACTAAACAATCATATCTCTCTCATGAGTATGTAGATACTAAACTACACATACTATTATTATACTAGTAATAGGTAACCCACCTTCCCATAACATCATTCTCGCGTGCCAACTTTCACCCTGGCCTTTCACTCACTCACTTCACTCACCCAGCCCACCCACTTTTTGGACATCATTCATACATGCACAAATTTACTCCTAAAAAGATCTTTCATTGCTCCTACTCTGTCTCTCTCCTGACTGTTTTAAACTCTTTAGCTTACACCCTATACCCAACACATGCATGTGGTCGTGGTCTGGTCTGCTCATCACCCTGATCCTGTATCAAATACTGCACTCTTACCGATGGACGGCTATAGTGCAGACTCATCTTCAATGTTCCACTAGTTATTACACTATAAAACGTGAAATTGTAAATTCAACAACTCACAAGACTTGCAGTCATTCCCCTTCCAAAAGTCTCGTAAACTAGACAAACAACCACATCCCTTTATCGCCATAAGAATAATATGAATATCAGTAACCAACGCCCATACAAGTGTATATCTCCCATTGTATATTTCTCAAGTCACCATGATCATCATGACCATCTCAAAACACTTTCTTTCTATCATTCTCTCTCCGGTTATGACATCTCCAATGAAAATTTCTCCATGAAAACAACCACAAGCTACCCAGACCAGACTGACAGACTTGTAAAGTCAAGTCAAACCAGCAACTTGCAAGTTTCAGCAACAGCAATAATAACCATTTTCGCTCCCCAGTCTTGTTTTACACTTATCAATACATATTTTGCTTGGGAATATAGCTTCTTACTCCCTTATTCCTCTCGCATGGCTGTGTACACTTTCGTGCAATAAAAAAGCTTAATGTGTACCCACTAAAATGATATCAAGTCAATTGTTATCATCATAATATTATTTGGGACAACAAAAGTAACAAAACAATTCCAAGGTTCCGAAATGCTCCAGTCAATTATTCCATTTATTAGGCCATAAGAGTTGCTATTGCCAGAGTAAGAAATACCCGAAGGATGATACCATACGTAGACCATACCACGCGGTAAGAACTTCAGAAATGATACTAACCCAATGCCAACTTTTAAACGTATAGCTTTTCTTATTCTGGCCACAACTAGGTAGAAGAGCTCTGACTTCCTCGGGCTGATGGGTCACTTGGGACCTCTTCAGTTGGATATTCTGTCATTAGAAATAAACGTCTCTAGAGATCTTCAATCCGTTACTGAATTTATCAAATGCATTAGTAAAAGCAATGATAACTATTTAGAAAGAATAATATTCCAGTTTCGAAACTATTATGCGCATTTTACCGTCTGAAAATAAAATACAGGAAATGTCATGGAGGAAAAACGTATAGGTAGCAATTAGGTATTATCACCAACCGAAGTTTTAAAGTCTGTGTGGAACTGCGACATATGTAGTTTCTAGTGATACTTTCGAAACATTTATTCCACAAAACTTCTTATTTGTGGAGTAGATATGGCTAAATGAAATTCTACGATTTCAAATTGAGTCTAAGAGTCTCAGAGGAAAGTAGTATTTTACGAGGGTTGTGAGTGGTATTTTGTGTGAAGTACAGTGTTTCGGTTTACAGGACAAAAATTGGAGAGTGAGTTTAGAAATACACCTAAGTAAGTTCAGTGTGGATTCTTAATAGTGACTGGAGAAAGGTTCGGTACAAGTAGGAAGAGGGTTAAGAGGAGTCCAGCGTAATGTACTGCACTCCATTTTCGTTAATGTCGATGACTCTTGAATTTCACACATGGAAGTCCATTTTTACTGCGGCATATTGAATTCTAGAATGCGATTTCTGGTCGTCAGAGTATCCATCTCCCTCTAAATGGCAATAACATAGGTTCTGATTTACGACTCTCCACGTTTCCCTTTGCGACGGTTTACACTTCACACTTCTCTTTCCCGATGGAAAATATATTACAACACTATCCTCCTTGTACGTCTAGTCTCAAGAAATAGCCAAAGTTAAAATTTACAGAGGCCATCACCAGTCCAATGGGACGAAAAACACCACAAGATTTATTCTTTTAGCTTCTAATTCGAAACGCACGTGAGCCTCTTGGACTCAACTTTAGACTCCTGTCACACCAAGAGGAACAACGAGCTAAAAAGGTGTCATAATTCCATGGACAGATTCAATCCTATCTCTCAAGTTCACTCATATATAGTAGGACACCCTGTGTTGTACTCTTTGGATTCCGGTTGTGAGCAAAAGATAGAGATGATACAAATAGAGAAAAGCGTATGGTGAAACTTGAAAGTATAGAGCAACATTTCCTTTCAGATTCCAAGGAGCTTTTCTCTCTGGTACCAACTGACATACAACTGTTTATAACAAGGGCTACTTCTATCTATGCTATTTTGAGTGATGAAAAAGGACACACTATGAACGACGAAGCTATTTGATTCTTTTTAGATTCAACTAACAGAATTCACTGAGAGTAAAGTAGAAAGTAAGTTTAGTCTAGTTAGAGAAAAAAGGACGGAAATTCTATTGCTCATATTATAGAAAAGTGTTTTTCATAAGAAAATTGCACCATAATAGCATGGATGGACCCAACATCCGATATTTTTTTTCAGATTCCCATCTACAATATTACGTACGTTAGTTAGATATATTGAACTTAAAGAAAGACAATTGTTCTTTTTTATTTTTTCTCGCCGACAAAATGCCCCCTTTCAAAAGCATTCCTTGCAATAATTCAAACAACTGCCTATGAGATTCGGCATCGGAGTCGTTTACTATTTGAGAAAAACTTTTATAACTCTAGCAATATTGGAACTAAAATAAGCGATGGACGCTTTCCGCTGTTTCTTTCTATATTGACAGGGCAACTTACGAGCTAGGAACTACTACTACGTCAGGGATATCATTCATCGTGGTCTTCGCCCCGTGTCCTTTTTTTATTTCATCTACTACTACCATCACCCCAATTCACTACTATTTGGACTACACAAAGAGTAGAGTCCGTCTAATGGATTTCTCCATGTCTTCATCTCACAAATCATCCTTCACACTTAGAAGAGTCGATAACTTCATTTCCCTATTCAGGGCACCTTTTTAGGCAGCTCGTTTGTACAAACACAGACTCATTTTCACCCTTCTCTTTACAATAGTATCCTAATCAGTCTTTCCCATCGGCTATTGAAAGGTGATCAAGGAAAACAAAAGCCAAAATGGAGAAATTACCCGGAAAGCTATTGATACGGAGGCGTGGGACAGTGCTTGGTGCATAGAAGCACAATTATTATTGGAACTCTTCAAAATACACTCAACAACCTTTCACCTTACTTTCTCTCAAAGTATATACTACTAATAATATTTCCGTTTACCACAACATCCATTCCACTTCTCACAGAAGTTAATCAGTCTCTCAATCTCAGAGAATGCTCAAAACATTTACGAAGTAACAAACGAGGAGGATACGTTTCGAGTTGAGTTACCCCTTAGTTGCCCTCTTTAAGATGAGAATTGGCGAGTTCGGAAGTTCTCAGTTGGAGTCAGACCATAATACACATTTCAGGAGGAAGAAAAAGAGTCAAGTGTGAAAAATAAAGTACCAAAGCTAAGGAAGCTCAACCACGCGTGCATAATTACCAGCTTGGGGCAAAAGATACACGGCCAACTCTTGCTTTAGATAAGGTGGTACTCAGACTGTGGGATCTTCAATTCTGGAAAAGGACACTCTCCTCGCCTTCCTTTCACCATTACACGTTCCAACAACCTCGAAACCTCTTTATGCATATACATACCACTCAGATTTTTTCAACTCGCACATAAATACACGTCCACATTATTACATTATTTCGCTTCCCATTACAACCCCTCCTTTGTCATGGCTTTGGCCACACTTGAGGAATCTCAACTAATTTCTAACCTTATTTTTTATTTCTTAGAAAAAAATGCTGATTGAAAAGGTTTTTTAATAGTCTAGTTTAAAGTAAATTCATTTAATATTCATGCATGCATTGTAGGGTAAAAATGAATACAACTTTCACCTGCTTTCTGTAAATAACTGTGTATGTTAGTAATTGGCAATCAGATTGGAAGAGAAGTATTAAAAATCAAGGAAATAGTCAAACAAAAAGTGCAAAAACTGGAAACTAATTGTGAGGGGGCGTTGAATTATTTCGTATGACATGTAATGCAATAATACAAAATCATATAGGATGCTTAAAATGGATGGTTGAACATAGGAGGAAGTGAGAGAGTAGCAGTGGTGGATGAATGTGTGGTGGTTCTATACAAGAGGGCAAGTAAGGGTAGAGGTCCCAAAGTAAAGAGAGAGATAGAATTGATGAGAAGAATAAGAACAAGGACTTAGTAGAAGCATTAGGAAGTTCATAAATGGCATATGTTGTAAAAGAGGAATGAATATAGGTTTGAGATGTGGATCGCAAATTGAGAAAAGTGCTTATCAACTTAATTCTGAGGCACTACAAGGAGATTTCATGGGTGAGATAAGCGAGGAAAAAGCAACGGGAAACGATCCCGAGAGTGTAATTCAAATAAAAGTTACACGAAGCTCATTTGTGCATGTTAAAAGGACTCAATAATCACGAAAATGTGATGCCATTTCTACCTCTTTTTCTCGTCAGCTTTATTTAAAATTCAAACGCCCCCTTCAACTTTCTCACATCAATTGTCCTCATCTTTCTTGTACTTCTGTCGCCTTCCTTAATGCTCTTCACGATGATCAACATTATTATTATATACTTCCTTCACATGCATACACAACTTTTTCTTTCAGCCTCAAGCTTTTACTAATTAGAATGCTACCCGGCAAAGACATATCGCGGTCGTCCTCTCATTCTTCTTCTACCACCCACTTTTTAAACACTATACCAAACATTCTTCAACATAAGAGACAACTAAAAGGGAGATCGTCACATTTATGCCTTACTTTGTACTAACTACTGTTACCTTTTTACTCAAGAATATCACGACACAAACGATCCGACCGAAAATAATCTTCGTTGCTTTCCTTCTCCGTCTCGGCCTTTTCTCATCTTTCCTCAAAAGATCTTTTTACCCCTATTTTCCTCTTCTATTTTCTCCTGTTTTCCTTCTTTACTACTCCTGTTTCTCTTTTTCTCCTTTTCTTGCAGCTGCTAACCCAAACCGAGAGAAAGCATCCCCTAAATTGTACACTTTATGTACACGTAGTACACAACAGCTCATAATGTTATTACTCAGATAAAATCTCAGCATCTCAATCCTAACGGCCGGCTAAATGGTTCTAACCTTCTTTGTTCCCATTGTCACTCATTTTTTCTTTCATTCTTTCCTTTTACCATAGAAGTAAGTAGTAATTGAATGACACCAAGACTTCATAAATTAATTTGCGAGTGCGATGAGATTACTTTTGTGCGGAATACAATGCATTTGAGAAATAAGTTAAAGAGACTATTACCAAAGGGTACAATGCGAGGATTGGATTCGAATGTCCACAAAATATAGAAACTGACTGGGTGAAAAGAATTGGAAAACATGCACATGAGAAATATATGGAATGAAGCTGATGTGGTGAAATAAAAGCAATTTCACTGATATCCATCTTCCATTTTTCTTTGCGTTTTCAACACACAGCAGCAATGGTAATAATCTCCCATCACAGTGTTTGAATCAGATGCCCTCACTTAAAGCTAGAATAGTGACAGACAGTGAAAACTTGCTCTTTTCAATAGGAAACTGGTGTTGCCTTGTTGAAGGTAAACGAAGGCGCGAAGCGATAGCTTTACTGATTCTTGAGCTCGCCTGCATAATCCAAACGTGTTGTCCCCCATTTGGCCAAGGTGCTATCTTTACGGACATTGACGGAAGATTTATGGACTCAGAGCAGATAGGGTAACGGCCATCCCCTTTTTCCACTGACTAAAGAAAATCAGCCGTCACTGAAATACCACCGGTAGCAAATGCAGCGGCTCATGAAATACTCGCTTGCCATATTAGAATTTACCTCTGTAGATTGGTCTCTCTGTGTGTGGTGGTGGTGGTTGGATTTGGACACTCCTGATCAATGAGCTTCGGACCAAATGTCAATTTATATCCAAATTTAAAGATATTGAGAAAAGTTCGAGGGAGAAAGTCACATCTCACCTTCCCCTAGTTTGTGTTGCAAAAGGACAAAATGCCTGGCCAACTGGTTAGCAACAATGGAAAATGGGATCCATCCGCTGCTATCTACAAATAATATTAGTGTAGTATGAAAGATACTAAGACTAACATCAGTAAGCGTACTTATGAACCTGAAATGCTAAGTTATGACCAACTGATAAAATGGGCTGACGACAAGAAAAAGAGGTGCAGCAAAAGCAATCGGATAAAAACGAGAAGAAGGGGTCAGTCTTCTGGGTAAAAGTATACGCAATAATATTATCAAGTAATATAAAGGGGAAAAGGGAGCGGTCATATTGATAAGGGAATTAGCATCGTACTTTGTTCAGAATCAAGTAAATCATGAATATGGAGCCAGTGAAAATGGGTGCAATTTTCACTGACACCGGCTGTCCTGGTCATCCAGTAAAAAAATTACCATGTGCGACAGATGTCAAAATGCATGCATGTATATTTTTCGAGACGCATTGGTCGTGGACAGAAGTTTTTAATGTTCTTTTTGGGACGATCCTTGGACTCAAAACTCTGTGTGCAAAACAATCCCTTGGCAAGGAAGGACAGTTGCTTATATGTAGAGAACATTAGATGCCGGCCATTTGGCTCTGACAATGCAAACTCAGCATTTAAGAAAAACTCCCTGCCTGCTTTCATATTATATTGCTTCGTACTTTCTCCATGTCTTCAGGGTATACTCTCTCACTTTCATCTTACAAGTATAGACAAGACCACTTTTAACTTGAACAACGACCGAATCCCCTTCTGGACTCGATTACTATTTTCTCTTATTTCCAATCTTGATCTCAAACTGGGTGAACAAAATAAAAGAAAAGTGCTACTACTATTACGACAAATGCTTTTATACTACTATATCATTGTATACGTCTAAAAAATATCCGTTTCTTTTGTACATGATATGATTTCACTTTCAACATTCACAAAGGTAGCCTACTAATATATCAATATATATACATAGTGACATCATTGCCCATTGGCATTGGAGGAATTTTATATGCATCCCCTCTCACTTTTTCTATCTACTCTCTCTCTTTCTGTTGTCGGTGGTGGTCAGGAGAGATATCGTAATGTACAATTTCACTACTTACAAACAACCACAAAGCTATTTCTGACTATCGTCTATCGTAACTTGACTCAAAGCCAGTAGTTTTGAGTCTTATCAAACAAGCCAGCAAACTGGTCGTAAAGGGAAAGACACAGCTAATGCACACCATTTACCAAAGTACAATGGGAATCAAAATGAGCGTGGCATTGGTGGTAGTAAATTATTTTATTGGATCTTGGGAAAGTGGAATTCTTAAGAAATTATCTAAAGTGTAGAAGCATTTCCCACTTGTGTCGTTCACTCAGCTTAAGAATCACAATCTTAACTTATAACTAACTTGTCTGTCATTACAGGAAAACCTTCGAGGCAGCAGGAAAGCATTTTACTCAACAACTACCGAGAATGTATTAATACGATATCTTCCTTCCTTTCACCTCTGTAGGTGAGATTCATGCCAGCCAAGCCAACTTTCTAAGAAAACAAAGACCATCAGAGAAAGCCAGAGGTGATTCACTACCCTCTAATACGTATTTTAATAGTGTTTAACCCTAGAGTATTAGCCTCTCAATCAGAATTCTCAAGAACGATGATCTATATATTATATTGCTTCTATATATGGACGAGTAATTTTTTGTTTGTCAGAAAAGAAGGTGAAATACATTAGTACTATTAGGGAAAATTACAAATAGTTAGCTACATCAGAGTTCCCCTCAGTCTACCATTAGTTAGTTAGTTGTTTGTCCCTGAATATATATATTTTGTCGTAATGGTAATCGCAACACCCAACGGTACGGTACGAAGGTATGATGATGATAATAACATAATAACGTACCAGTTCAGTACCAGGCACCACCCGTTAAGATAAAGAAGACCATAATACCCATTAATTTATTCCACGCAATTTAAGCCACCAAAGGTGCAAACATAGGACAGGTTAAATGCATTCATTATTATAATATGTATCATTCATTCATTCATTCTTGACTTTTGCCATAGGAGAGACAGAGAGGGTCCCACTTACTTACACAGGTAAACTACTTAAATATCCCTATCACTATTATCAAAGTCGAGACATTCAATTCATTCTCCAACCTACTATTTCTTAGTTTCATTTCCCTTTTATTTCACGTTCACTCCCTAAGACACGCAATTCGAGAATAAGTTGTACTCGGAACAAAGTTAGCTACAGTTACAAGAATAGAAGAGGGATTCGAGTAGAAATGTTTAGTGTTTCTGTGGACAACTATAAGAATCATCCTGTCCATGTTGGTTGAGGGAGGATGAATAGCTAATTTGTAATGAATTCAAAGAAGACTACTACGAGTATCTTGATAATAATAATGTGTAGTAATAATTTTCTATAAGAAATCAAGAGAAATCATTGAGGATTAATGCATATACATTATAGATAGATAGAGAGAGAGAGTGAGGAGGAAGGATGCGATAGGTATGAAGAGGGAGAGGTGCTGGAAGTCTGATTTGATTAATTTCGATTAAGGATCGAGAGTGCAGAGTTTGAGAGGGAATCGCTACTGGACATTCTTCATTAATCTCGACACGGAGAGGTTTATCTGGACAACCTTCTCTCACTGGACCACTTGAGCCCCATTTAGAAGAGAAGGAAAAATGTCGATGGGGTGTAAGATATCACACAAGGAAAGGGCGGTACACATACACCACACCAACAGTCGTACATTTCTCCTCTTTGTATACTCGAAAGTCTTTACTGATGGATTCATGCTGATACAGCTACACAGTACATACAAAGCAACCACTGCTTTAGTACTACTTGACGCATTTATTTTTACACAACAACGCCCTTCTAAATCCTAACGACCAAATTATCAAGCCAGAGGCAAAGCCAGAAAAGCACTTTCACTCGTCCTCTCATTTTCTTTCTCTCTCTTGACACCAGATAAGAAAAATCCTGATGAATGAAGACAACGGTTGTTTTTCAAAAGACCCAAAAGTCAACTCTCTACATTGCACTGTGTACACCGCCTTTTACAATGAAAAACACACTGCCATCATCAGCACCACATCTTCTCAATTCCTTTACTTTCACTCCTTGCACTTTCTTAGAAAATAGCTAAATTAAGGCTCTCCAATGGGGTCCTTGTTTATTTCCTCAGAAAATACTCAAGCTTTAAGGCTCCATTTAAACTCATACTCATTTATACCCTAGGGCAAAAGGGTTGTCACAATTTTTCAACTTCTTTCTAAATCACTATAGGTTAAAATTATGTAATAATACATGTATCTCCCTAGTCCCTACCCTTTCATAGGCTTTTAATAAAAACTATATCACTAAAATACACACATCATGAAATAAATTTACCAACATATGATTCAACTAACTGACAAAAATTAATCCCCGTGTGCATAAAGTAAAGTTTACACAGATAGACAATAGTAAACTGAAATTATGATCCGTCCAGGTAGACTTTGTTACTATACTGCTGCTGCTGATTGTGAGTCATTTGATGAGAGTCACCTTGGAAGTTGGAAAAACTCAGGATGAGGATTGGTTTTCTCCAGCTACCCAAGAGAAAGGAACAATTACGCCATTGCCAATAACAAACAGGTAGGGAGACTGTTTGCCAAGTAGTTAGTTTAGTTAGCGTTCTTGTTAATACCCTTTAGTGCCTTATACCATATAATTTTATTTCATTTGAAAGACTGAACAACTACCAGCTTTGGTTGTGATAGACTTCACAGACCATCGTATCCGTATGTAGTACACATACATACATTCTATAATAATATTATTGTGTCGTGTCAACTAATAGCTAATACGATTTCATGGGATGTGATGTGACCAAAGACGACAAAGACTCATTTACTGTTTCCTCATTAGATTATTTGCACCTTGCCCACCGACATGGATCCAGTAGTAGAAGGTAGTTTGTACCTTATT
>JAQFZZ010000141.1:0-29128 GCA_034696405.1 Isotoma caerulea | reverse complement strand
ATTGGTTTAGGATAATATGCTGAAAGCATTGCAAGCAATGTAAAAAAATTAAAACTAAACTCATGCCGAGTTGATTATGATTTAACTATTTAACCCTTATGTGGTCCAACACCTAAAGTATAACTAACTCTCCCATCCTAATTTTATTTTATGCATTCAAATTTAAATCTTATTTAGTTTTTATTCCCTCTGAATTTAACTGACTGGTGTTTGTGCATGATGTTAATGTAATTTGTCTGTAAAAATCCCCAAATTGCAGTCTGCTCCTTGTGTACAGATTACAATATTAAATATTTATAATAATATTAGATTCAACTGAAATGAATTAATTCAACTCTACTCAACTCAATGATGTTTTTACACAGTAACACTTCAGCTTATTAGAACTTCATACAAAGAGTTTTTTCTTCTAAAACTGTAACATATAGATAGTTTAGTTTATAGTATTAAAGTATACGAAATGAAATGAACTCGATATAATATAATATTTTATTGACTGCAAGTATAAAGTAAAGAAAAAAAATTCGGCATCGGCAAATGAATCGTAAAGTGATGATGAGGATGATAAAATATAATTACTATCACACACAACTAGCAACAACTACTGGTATGGTTTAATCGTGATGGTTCATTTCAATTCATATACAAGATTTTTTTAAACTCACTTCAGTCTGCACTTCTTTGGTTATGTTGCATTTGCATATTAGAGGAGTATTATATTATCATTACCTATTTTCATTGTGTTAAGGACTTTAGTTTTGATCAGTTTATAAATTACTTGGGAAATCATTTTGTGAATGGGGCAATAATTTAAACCCGCACTTACCTTAAATGAGATGACTCAAGTCGCCAAGACTTAACACTAATTAAGTTAAAGGACAGACGTCGCCGTCTTTAAAGCAAAAGCCCATTTTAGTTACAGTATTTGTGTCTACATGACCACATATTTTGGCCAAAAAGGTTGGGTCAAGTCTCAGTTGCCCCACAGGTCAAGTTAGTTTAGTGTCTCCACCTAAGTCTTACCCAGACCAGACCAGACGATCGAGACCCTTTAGTCACACACAGCAAATAGATAAAAACAAAAGGCATTTAAAATAGAGCAAAGTGAAACAAAACCCAACCAAACATAATTTACGAAAGGTCCATTCTACAATGTTGTGTTGTGATGGTTAAGATTTTTAAAAATAAGAAAGAATAATAAATGCAACATCCCTAATTCACTATACACAACAATACATTAATTCTAGCTGCTCCTTATTATTACTAACTAGTAGACAGATCTTACTTGTGTGTGTGTATCGTATATTAAATAATTTTTTTAATAAATTTTATTTCATATAAGACAAGTATGGTAAGGAGTAAGAAGTAAGATAGATAAGTGTGTGTGTGTATATAGAGGACATTATAATATCATGATATCATGTATGAATGATGATGATCAATGAAACCAGAAGAGCGTCCAGCCGGACCATAAAAAAGGCCAGAATGAAGCCACACCTTCGTTTTTGATTAATGAAAAGCTCACATTTTCAGTAAATATTTGCAACAAAAGCAAAACCAAACTTTTAAGGTTTGCATCATCGCTTCAATGTTCCCACTTTGAGCAGTTTTAATTTCACAATATATTATACCTTGTTCAGGTTGGATTTTGGATTTCAGTTTTGAATCGCACACACACACGTCACATTATTATACAGGTTGTACATTCATCTTGATACTTAAATACTTTTTGTATACTTTGAAGATAATAATGTTTTCAGTTTTTAATATAATATAAAGTAAGTTAAAGCCAAGCCACATGCAAATATATGCTTTAGTGAGATTGGTTTGGTTTGGTGGTAAAAGTACGTGCAAATATTTGCAAACATGTGGGTAGGTTAGGTTTCACAGCTTATGTTTTTCTTGTCTGAATATTGGAAGAAAATGTAATGTAATGTATAATCTTTAGAAAATTGGCGTATTTTGCTCAAATTTAAATTTTATGTCACGCAGGACACGGGCAAACATATTTGAGAAATTTTTACAGCCTATAATTACCCAAATAAGCCACTAATTCTTGGGTTGAGGTTCTTTCTAAGAAAGTCCTGCCGGAAGCTTTTTCTTCCTTACCCTTAGCTTAGGAGAATTAAAACACGAGTTTACTTTGGCTAGCATGCTAAAAGCGTTTGACTTAACCGAACTTGTTCAATTATTTCCTAAGAAAAATTCTTACATAGTTTAAAAAATAAATCATTTCAATTTCAAAAGTAAAACAGTTGCTTTTTCAACAATTGCAATTTAAATTGAAAGTAATTCCACAAAGTGCAAATCAATACATTCAGAATTATTTTTAATAATGCCAAATTCTCACTTCTCACCTTAAACAAAAGCGTCTTTCTACTATTTCCACACTGTCCAACCCTATCACCCACATCCAATTCAAAGCTTCATTCATTCATTCTTCCAAAAAAGTGCAAACTTTTTTAAGGACTTTTCATCTCAAAGCATTGGCTTTACATTATCATTAAATAAATATCATGGGTGGCTTGACTTGGCTTTGTACTTACAAAACTTATACTTGTTGCTTTTGACTTTATTCATATAAAAATCCAATCCAATCCACTATTCTATTCTATGCGACTGTTTCGCATCGGATAGAAACAGTCAAGTGCATTTGCATAAAGGTCATGATGAAATTAACAACTTTTTGTAATATAATTCCTACTCTTCTCTCCTATACTATAGTGTATATTGGATTAAAGCAAGTAAAAATATTTTACTTGATAATCCTAATCTTCATTGAGCAACACGTTTGTCTCAAGTCTCAATCTCAATCTCTATGTGTGTTTACTCTCTCTACCTTCTTCAAATTGATATATTTGTATTGTGGCTTCTCTGTGCCAAGAATTTGCATGCAATTTAACCATATGGGCTATTAAATTAAATTTTAAAAACTCATCCAATGTATACTGGTACAAGGCATGGACATAATAATAATTCCATTTCCAGTTTCATTCAATACTTTTCTTCTCTCTTAACTGCATCGTCGCCACAAAGTCACAAAATGTTGAATGTTGAATGTCATGCTGGTTTTGGACATGATTGCTTGTTCTCTTGCTATTTCGAAAAAAATTATAATTGCAAACTTGCGAAAAAAAATTACCTGTTTAACTTCAAACCATCTAATGTAACGTAACGTAACATGTAACTAACTATATATACAAGTATAGATTGGATTTGGATGTATACTTAAGAATTAATTTGACCTTGAAGTGGATTCCCTTTCATATAAATAATATAATTATTACTAGTAAATATTTCATTCAGTGTACAATGTGAAATCTTTATAATTCCATTTGCTACATGTATGACATTTTGTGGTGTGCATCTGTATCATATTAAATGCATTCCTCACTCATGCTGCATAACAGCATTAAGTACCTACACTACAACTGCAGAACTATTAAAATTTAAATGTTTAAAATGTGTAACATCTTGTGAGTGACAGTGACAGGGTGTTAAAGTGTAAACCCAAGTCGTAAAATGAAATCGTCATCCGTTAGCCTAATTAGATAACAAATTGTACAACCCAGGCACTAACGACCCATCAATCCAATCCAATCTCACTCACGAGTCTTTTCTTATTATTATTACAGATTTAACTTATATTAAAAATCAAGTGCAATTATTCATATTTAACGGACAATGTTAATCTTGAGAATATGGCACGTTTTACTACACGATCTACTGTATGATTGTTATTATTATTATTTCGTTTTTTATTCTAATGACATTATAAGGCCAAGAAGGTTGAGATTTGAGAGTATAATTTATATAGGAAGTTAATTCTTATGTTTGGGTTGAGAGTTGAAGAGGCTCAACGGTCTATTTTGCATTGAAATGAATTACATTTCTTTGCATTTACGAGATTATGATTATTGTTATTATTGCACCTGTGAACTTGCATGGATTTTATTATTATTGTGTGTGAGGTTCTTATCTTAAGTATAAGTTCACAGGGAAGGAAAATTTGTCTAGTCAGCAGCCCTTGAGACTTCTGTGCAAATTTACTTTTACTGAAGTATGCCTAATAAGAGTCTCAAGGTATTTTACTTTGACCAAAGTCATACTATAACTATAAATGTATATTTGCATATTAATATTATTATCAAATGCGTGTATGCAAAATTGGATAAAATCAAATTAAAATAACTCAACTTCGCAAAAAAGTAAATTATATCAAAATCAACTACTGGGCAATTGCTACAATTTTTTGCCCCTAATGAAAAAAAACCTTCCTGGCTCTCTTACTAATAAAGTCTGTATAAGAATGTTTATTAAATTATTATTATTACTAAGATGATTCTTTGAAACAGTAGACAAAAAACATCTGAAGAGAATAAGGCAGAAGACACACACATACATAATATATGAAATATGACACGCATTAAAATGTATGTTAAAGGACACGCAAACATTTTGTAGTGGCCTTTTTGTAAGAGTTTCTAATAAAAAACAACCATTCCATGCATAACCATAGGTTAGCCAAATAAACAAATATAAAGTGTAAATACTGAGACATTTGCGGTACGCTTCCGATTGTCCCCTTGTCTCTTGAGTAAGAGTTCAGATTGACAGAAGATGACAATCAACTCAAAGTTGTAAACAGTCCTATTGTCATTGTCCAATTGTTTAAAATTTAAAAAAGACAATAAGAGGGTCATCAATCTGTCTGTTTGTTGTTTTTAGTTCATTCTATTTAGAATTTGGAACAAAACCGGACACTCTTTTAACAACAAGATCATAAGATGATTTTGCATACACGCATACAAACCTGCTGACAATGCCTTCTGTTCTGAAATAAAATAATGTGCGAATATCTCTTTCTCATGCGATATTTTGCAACTTCTAAAAAGCAAGTAAAAAACCGAGGTTAAATTTGCAGACAGATAAGGACACGCACTCTCCATAGTGGTAAAAGTATACCTAAGCCATCAGGGATAAATTTAATCACATCAATAGCAGAATAATAAATAATATAATAATAATAATTGCCCAATACAATGTCAAGACAGATGTCAAAATACAACGGCTCCAAGAAACCCAATCCGGCATCCAATCCAATCCAATGCGCCGCCTCCAGAAAAATAATGAAGCTGTCAATAACACTAGAAAAAAAGTATTTAAGGCAATTCAAACCGCAACCTTTTACACATTTACATTTTAAAACTTTAAAACTTTTACTATTGCTGACTGACTCTACAGTATACACATTCAAATATTCAAATGCCTCCTTGACGTAAACACTTTTGAAGATCATTCATCACAATGTGGTGTGAAGAAATTCGAAACCCCCATCGTAGTTCTTCGTAGTAGTAATCGATAAACCAAACCAAATCACGCTATACAAAAAAGCCAAACCATTTATAAAAAAACATTCCATTAAAAACGGGACTGACTGAATTCTTTTTACTGTCAGTGTCAACTTCAAGACTCCCTCATAGTAGAAAAATAATACTTTTAACAAACTATACTGACTTATTGGTGCCGTAAGGATCAAATTGCTTTTGAGAATATTTAACATCCAACATCCAACCACAAAATCATCCTCTGGGGGTGTGCTTTGCTTTATGGATGCAATTTAGCTTATTTAAGTATAAGCTAACATAATAAGCTCATGCAGTGTATTAAAAGAATTTTTGTTACACAATCAAGAGCAGTATAATACTTTTAAGTAGCTGTACCATACTTGCCAACTGTCCTGTGTTGACTCAGGCTGTAACTGTAACTCTTTTTTCAAATAATCATCCCATCCACTTTTTATGATTATTACGATTACATAATACTATCATGATTATCTATTCGATAGAATCAATTACTTGATGTATGATTTAAATAAAATAGTAAATTAATTGTTTTTCACCCACCCAGACGCGTCTAGTCTTAAGTCCTAATAAACTGAGAAATTCTCAAGAACTCAAAATTCAAGATGTTGACTTTTCCTTCGGAGTTGACAATAGTCTGTTGTGTCTTTTTCAGACAAATTCTTAACATATTTTCTTCTTAAGAATAGTAAACACTTGAGACCATGCAAACTGTTGACTGGGAGAATTAGAAATTAGAATAGGTCAAATCCGAATTGGTTGGAACCTTGGATTACATTTTACAAATTTTTAAGACTTTTTTCGGGGTGTGGTGACTAGTGACACACACTATAGGATGATTTCAGTATTTTATTTTATTTTAAGTGAACTTTCTTTCTATAGTGTGCTAATAGTAAAACGATAAACTAATAATAATAATGAGTCATTCGAAATCTATTTTATTTATCAGTAAGAAGACAGAGTGACAAGATTAACTGCACACTGTGTTTTGTACTATGAACCTTTAGATTGTATAACTGAAACTGAATGAATGAATGGACATTCTAGGGCAATCTTACAAATCCTACTCCCTACAACTTTATCACGTAGAGGTACATTTTTCTATAGAAATTTTAAAATAACAGAAATTGTGCAAGCAAGCACCCTAGGGCGATAGTATTGTAAAATTTATATTTTGACAAATTACTTTTACCAAATATCATCCATTATAAATTGTCTTCCCTTAGACAGCATGGCATCAAAAGCGGTGGCAGTCCAAGGCTACTATTTCCATTCTTACGGTATACACGCCAGTTCCTATATCAAAACACACACTTACACACTCTTCCACTATCTTTGTTGATTTAAGGAAGAAAAATATAAATGAACTTAAATCCCAACCCTTTCCATTTGAAGAGTTTCTATCTTGGAATTTCTTAAGATTTGAAACTTTTCCCAAAGAGTTTAAATTTAATTCAACTAACCTCCTACATTTTTTTAAATAATGCGATTTACTCTTATTTCCATAATATAAATCTCCAGGTTTTTCTCAACAATGAATAAGTAATAATACTAGCAGTAAGATCGTGATCGTATAATAAGGAAGGTAGCACTAACACAGTACAACAAAGAGATCAAAGAGGAAGCAAATACCTTTGGTAAATTCTTGAGCATTGTTTATGCAGGTGTTCGTGCGTACGTGTGTGCATTTACAATTTTACAATACACATGAATTTACAACTGGATTGGATTTATGAGCAAATACAACACGACTTGCTAAAATATTCATTCTAACTGTCATAAATGACAAAAAAGGATTAAGATTAAAATGAAAGTGAAGCCTATTTACTTCCAGATGTGTTCAATCCTTCTGATTGTCCAGAAAACATTATTTGAAATTTCCTAAAGATATTTCATAAAGTTTTAAAAACCATTAAGAAAAGAAAAACAACCTATAAAATAGAAAAAAATCCCTCAAATATAAAACGTTGATATTATGATACTTCCAATAATAGAAAAAGTGAACGGCCCTTAATCCCAAAATACTGTGGGAATTCTCCCTTTACCTAAAACCAAATCTCATTATTTCCGCTTGTACAAACCTAAGTATCTTTTATTCACAAAGAAAGTCTCTCAAATGTTCAATTCTGATTGTGATTTTTTGTTCGTGACACGAACTAAGCCAAATGTCTTTTAAACTGTGTCCTCTATACCAACCTAAGAATGACACGAAGGGTAGACTATGCACTAGACTGTGTGGCATTCTAGATTCTAAGGGATGATTCATTACAAGCAGATGGTTCCCATATTCCATCTCCTTTGAATAAAAATTTACAAAAGAATATTTAAACTATGCTTTAAGGACAGATTCATTCAATTCCTTCCAACAGAATTGTCCAAGCTAGACTAGTAGGCAGTCACAGATTTTTTTCTAGTTAGTTCCAAATATGGATTTAAAAGAGACTGAAAGTAATTTAGAAATTGAATATCCCCAGTGTAGACGTAGGTTTGTAAACTTCTTAAAAAGTTTTAAATTTAAATCGCAAATTCCACAAAATGGAAATCCCAAGGTGGAAACTTTTAAAAAATTACTACCTATAAAAAACCCCATCTAAATAAATTTCCTAACAATAAATTTCTCTTGTTTTTTCAGATGGTCACAATAACCTCAATGAAGAAGATCCAAGAGCCAGATCTCCTATTAGATCAGCCTTGCCACCTCCAAAGCACTCCGACCCACCACATCCACCGTTACACGCCAAAAAGTCTCTCCAAACCTTCCCGTTCCAGCCCAAAAAATTCTCACAAATCCCGAAGGGTCCACCCATCTCCGGAAGAATCTTCAATATGTTCAACTACCTCTTCAACGAACACAACCACCACCTCAATCTCCTCACCCTTTGAAGATACCCCCACTGCTCCCACCACAGTCATCCCCAACTGTGGGCAAACTGCCGTGGACGGTTTGGAAGATGACGATGAGATCTCGTCCCAATGGCCACCGTCACCCTCAATCTCACCCCAACACCAACTGCAACGTCACCACCACCAAAGCACACATTCACATTCAAATTCAAGTCACCTACCCTCATGGGTGTGGATCAGAACAAAAACTACCAAAGCCTCTTCCTCTCCTTCAATTTCCTCCTCAAGGGAAGACTTCCCTTGCCTACCGAGATGCCTAGGGTTAACCTCCTGTAGTAAAATGAACTCAAGACATTTAATCTTCTTAATAATTATCTCTCTCATCCTTCTAACAGCATTAATAACCTTTCTAGCACTTTTGTTAAGACCGGGTAGTAATTATAATAGTGAAATGTCTAGTGTAACCAGCAATAGTGTAGTAAGTGACGACAGTGAAGATCTTCAAAGCATTGGGGAAGAAGACGGAGCGGAAGATGAAGAGGTTTACGATTATGATAAATCCTTAGAAAATAGTAATAGTAATAATAATAATAATAATTTAGATTTAAAAGAAGTCTCTAGACTAAGTTGGAATTTATTAAATAGTAATCAAGAGAGATTAAGGGGTAATAATAATAATAACAGAGATAGAGAAAGTAGCAGTGGTAGTAGCTCTAGCGGTGGTAATAGAAATAGACACCACCCCCCAAGTAACCTGATACCCTCTTCCTTCGCCAGTATCTCAGGAGGTGAAGAGGTCATATTACCTTCCAAGATGATATTTACATCTAAAGGTAATGACCTAAGTGAAGGTAAATCCCTAGGGTCGAATCCTTCCGGGGGTGAAACTAGGAAAAAGAGTTGTTGCAGGACACAAAAGTATTCTCAAGTAATTAGAAGAGAGGGTTGTGAACCTTTGGTAATAAGTAATAGGATGTGTTTTGGTCAATGCGTGTCTGTCTGGGTGCCAGGTTTATTTGCCTCATTTCCGGTTTGCAGACCCTCAAGGTCTAGTTGGAAAATGGTGACTTTGACCTGTGGGAAAAATCGCGAGAAGCAACGTAGAGTTAAGGTAGAGAAAGTTCGGAGGTGTTCTTGTATGGAAATTGAACCCACTGCACCCTCGCCTACTATGGAGAGTTGATAGTTTTTTCAGTAATTAATTAATTGTTTTTTAATCAGTTTCAAATTGTGCTTTTTTATTGTATTAAAGCTGGAGTAGAGTGGAGTGGGTGACTGGGAATATTTCAAATTTTCAAATACTTTGCAACAAAGCTGTCAAGCTACCAAACCTTTGTGATATTAATACTCGAATACCAATGTACCAATTGTTTTATTATTATTATTTTTAAGCATGTTATTATTATGTAATTGCATTTTTTGCATAAATTAGTTATAAATCTGTTGGTAGTAAACAGAATGGTTGTTTTTTCTGTATGAAGTATTTATATATTATACAATAATACACGCGAAGATATGATATGATATGATAATGCACCAATGATGAAGTCTAGTTTGTTATTTTATTTTTTAATAAGATGGTAAAGTCACAAGGAAAGTGATTAATTGAATTGAATAGCATTTTATGACTTTTTGTAACGTAACAGAAAAAGATTGAGCATTTGATGATGATAAACACTGAAATACCTCACAAGTCGAAAGGCAGCTATGAATACTACCGATATAATCTCAGAATAAAAGAATGAACTTTAAACAATTAGCAAAATATATTTATATTGTCTGCATGAATATTCATTTATTTCATTGATTCATCTTTACATATTATTTAACCAATTCTGTCCACATACAATATATTTTGAGCCGATTCGTCTAATTTTGTACAAGGAACAACTTTGAAATAAAACGCACCTTACTCATTTGGACAAATACAAAAATTTAGAAATCCGACCGACCGAAGCCATCTTAGAAATTATTGTAACGTCCTTTCAACGACTGATTATAAACTCTCTGGCTTACACTCTTCCGGGTTGACGAAACCTTTTTGGGTGGAGTAGAATAAACCAAACTCTCATCTGATACTGCATCCATACTACTTTCTGAAATTTTATAAATTTAAATTAATAATTATCCATATTATTATACTACACATTTCTTACTTTTTATTTTAAAAAACTCACCATCGAAACTGTAAGGGGACTGATTCTGCATAGACATAAAAATATCCATAGCTCTCAAGTAAGTATATAGAGTGTTAAAGTACAAAAGTTTTACAACGGAAGCAGTAAGGGCAGCGATAGCCAGGATGAAGTCTGCTCCAAGGACCAATTCCACATTACTGACTGGGGTAGGCTTTAACGAAAAGTTGGAAATGTAGTCCCAAAGTTTCTCAAACCCTGGACGCTCATCTTCCACAGGAACTATTGTAGGGTCGATAGCCCATGTTGCTGGGGTTGGGAGACCAAATCTTCGGAGTTTTCTAAAGAGACCAAAACCTGCTCCTTGACCTATATACTGCTCATTCATTCCGCGACCTGAGGAAGTAATCGCTAAGATTGTATGGTACAGGAAGTAGAGGTTGTAGACGATCGCACCCACGTTCATTAAATCTCTCACCTGTTTATATAATACATAAAAGCTTTTAAACATAATCCCATCAATTTATCTACAATTACAATTTATCAAATATTATGCACTAAACGTTACCTGCAAAACACTAATGTAGCCAATATCCTGAGCAAACAAATGCTTCCAAAAGCGAGTTTCTATGTTTGCATAAAACACAGCAAATATGAGGATAAAGACGGCACCAATTACCAAAAGCATTTCGATAAATGGTGGCAGGTTGAAAGTAACAGTGATCCATCCAGCAAAGTATGTTCCCATGAGAGGAAGGACCAACCCATAAAACAGGAAATCGAGAGCCTTAAAATAATTTTAGATTTTAGAATAGGGTATGAAAATCGCTTGGTATAAATCATCAAAATTATGGAAATTAACTTACAATAAGTAATCCACTTAGAATGAAAGCAGTCAGGGCAGTCGAAGAATGAGATTCAGCCCCATAGGCTCCAGTGCGACGTTCGCGTTCCATTGCGATGTATATATTGGGTAGAGAAATACCTTATACAAAAATGACACGATTCAAACTCTCAAAAATTAATCTGATTTTACACAAAAATATTTTCGTTTTGTTCTTTCATATCCGGTATAAATAGCAAATATTGCAAAATTATATTCGTTGCTAGTAGCAAATTATAAAAGCGTGCCCCCAGGGGGAAGTAAAATTTTATTTCAGCGACATTACACATTACAGGAAATTTTCATGCACAATTACAGGAAATAAATGACCTCGATTGATCTCTTGTCCATAATGATAAATTATTTATAAGAAATCAATTAAGTAAATCAAATAAATCATACTTTTAAAATACAATGAAAAAGCAAAATGAATAAAATGAAAGCACATTTAAAACCTTAAAATTTTTAAATATTCGAAGAATGCAAATAAAAATGAAACATTGCAGCATTAAAATAAGCTAAGTATACAAGCGTGACTAGGAATAAAAGCATCATTTAGATTTTCCAGCGTTCCAGCGTCACTGAACAAAGGAATTCATATATATGCTTTAGTCAGTCATAGAAAAAAGGAAGCGGAAAAGGACAAATGACACTGCCAACGTGTCAATTGCCCCAGAACCGATAAAAAGCGGTAGATTTAAATTAAGTGAAAAGTCAAATGGAATTTTTATTCAGTCAATCTGGCGAAAGGGGAAGAGTGTTCATTTTGTAGCTGTTTTTCCCATTTTTTAAAATCCAGTCAAAATACAAAATAAATTTCTGAATTTACGAATGACTGAGAATAAATTTCAGAAGTTTCTTAAAATTCCATTTTTAATTTCCAAAGTTAATTACAACGTTATTGGAACATTTTTTGATGTAGTTCGAGAAGAATTGTGATAAATTATGGACCGTTTTCCCTTCCTTCTTCTTGCTATTTCGAGCTTCCTTCTTTCGACATTAGTTTTTAGTAGTAACCCCTCCGATTTGTTCTTTTGTGTCGATTGGGACTGTCAAGGTATGACCTTTGACCTTTGGTCAATTTTTGTTTATGTTTTGGATGTAAAAATTAATGAAATGTTCCATTTGCTGAAATACTTCACTTCATACTTCATATCATACATACAGTAATAATTTTATTGTCATTCATTATCATTGAAGAGCTATTTTTTATCATCCACAGATTTCATATCCAGAGGAAGGACCCTACAGAATCATAAGGGTGCAACGGAAAAGCACTTATCATTTAAGCAGAATGAAGACATTAAAATTTTAAGTAAACCTGTAGATGAAGAAAATGGACCGGAATGGGTTGGGATGGTAAGAGCTTTTAGTCGCACAGTCAATGTGCTTTTGTAAATTAACAGTCAACAGTTTCCAGTTAAATTAAAGTACCAAATGCATTTAAAATAATTTTTAAATTATTAAATTAGATTCAAAGGAGGATTGGACTGGTTCCAAAATCCATAATTCAAGAAGAACAGATGGGAAAGCGTGTTTCTACGTTCAAATATCCGATGAATTTGCTCCCATTATGGTCCCAACCTGTTGGTGGTATTGAAGAACCTCCAGAGGAAAAGGAAGAATCAGATTATAGTGCTGATGACAATGTGGAAGAGGTAGATGATGAAGTACAACATAATTCTACTCCAGCAGATGTAACCGAGTCTCCTCCTCCATCACAAGTAGCATCCGAAGGGACTATTATGCCTGATAATTATGATGAAGCTGTTCAACAATCCGTGGATTCAGGAGGTGATGTTGCAGATCCTCCACAAACTACTGTTGTACCAGATGAACTTCAAAAGCAAGAGAATGTTGAGCCTACTGAAACGGTTGACCATGAAATCCCTGAGATTCCTATAGCCACATCAGTAAGTGAGGGGCAAGGAGAGGGAAACGCAGATTTTACGGAAGTGATTATTGAACCTACTAAATCGTCAACTCTTGACCAGTTAATGACAACGGCAACTGAGGTAGTTGTGGAACCAAGTGAAATTGTTGATTTAAAAGATCCTCAAGATATCCTTGAATCTCCTCAGGTTACCCTCGAACCTATTCCCGATGTAAAGGAGGAGGAAACCACAAACGCCAAACCCGATTCCGATTCTTCCGCTCAAGGTGTGACTGAAAGTGCTCCTGAAGTAACGACAGAAAAACCGCCAGAAGAAGCTACAACGCAATCCAGCTCCACACCCGAAGTGGAAACTCCAAAAGATGAGCCTGCTCCTGTTGCAACAGAAACAGAAGAATCGAAAAAAGAAGATGTGTCGGGTCAGAATGAATCAGTTGCAGATGAGTGGGAAAGTTCTACTGCATCACCTGAAGAAGAAGATACTGGAGAAGATGAATATGAAGAAGGCGATGATGATGAAGCAGATGAGAGCGAAGAACCATCAGTAACGGAGGAGTCTCCATCAGTTGAAACAAGTACAGCTTCTCCAGTAGAAAATGTTGAAAGTGAAGCTTCTAAAATTGAATCTCAACTTGCAGATAACACCCAAGAGCAGAAAACAGAGTCAACTGATACAGAAAAGCAAAATGAAGACCATTCGCACCCTCAAGATACCACTGAAGCTCCAGCCCAGCAGAATGTTGTCGAAGAACAACAACAGGCATTAGATCCTGTAATCTCTACAGAAGCCCCACAAGAGACTTCCACTCCAATACCTTCTGACGAACCTGTAACAACGGAAACTCCTCCAGAAGAAGCCACCCAAGCTCCAGAACCAGCAGCTGAAGAGCCCACACCCTCTCCTGTTGATGACGAGCTGTCAACCGTTGCACCAGAAATTATTCCTGATGAACCCCCTGCAGATGTAGGAACGTTTGCAAGTTGGTTCCAAGAAACGGCACAATTGACAGATCACGATCAACCGAAAGAATCTACGCAAGAAAACCCCACCGAATCGACTGAAAAACCAGTAGGAAGCGAAACACAGCCACCAATTTATGAAGAAGAAGTCACTTCAACCACCGAAGCTCCATATCAACCTGAATATACTGAAGCTCCTTATGAGCCACAAGTTATTAGTGAGGAAACCTCTACCGAAGCACCAGTTGAGTACATCCCTTCAACAGAAGTCCCTGCAACCCCTGAAGTAAAACCTGAAACCGTATCAACGGAGCCAGAACATGATCAAAGTCATACCCATGACCACGATCATGGTCATGATCACCATCACCATCATCATCATCACGAGCCAAAGCAATCCGATGCTGATAGTTCATCTTTTATTGTAATAGTGAAACACCTAAGTTCTATATTGTTATCGTTCTTACCAGAACATCTGCAAGACACCATTTTAGATGTGGATGATGCTTTAGTCTTTACTGGAATTATTGCCTTAACCCTCGTTTCTATTTGTGTCCCTTATTTCCTCATTGAAGGATTTTTCGCTGTGAGACCTTTGAAGAAGAAGGTTAACGAATTGAATAAATCCCTCTGGAAGGTATGCTTTTTTTAGCCATTCATAATAATTTTAGATGATATATTCATATTGAAATCAAAAATATACTAAACTAATTTCTTTTCTTATTTCTTTACAGGTTAGTACTGCATATGAAAATCAACAAGAAGAATTCGAAATCTACAAGAAAAAGGCCTTAGCATACGATGAAGATAAGAAGCGAGTAGACCAGTTAGAATATGAGCTGGGTATATTAAAGAAATTAGAAGGCAAGCATAAAGATGAAGTAACAAGATTAAGGCAAGAGTTGAAGACGAATGCCCGACTTGCTGATGATGTCCAGGCTATGATTGAGACCACAATGGAACGAAAAAATAAGGTATGAGCATAAAATAATTATTTTTGACTGGTTATAAGTTTTCTGTTTGCTTGTATTCTAATTTTTTTAAACATTTTATTTCTGAACAGGCCGTTGAAGAGAAAGACAAGCTTAAGACCACCGTAACAAGTCTAAAGGAAGCGTTGCGAAGAACAACAGATGAACTCCAAGAAGCCCAAGCTGAAGGTTCATCGGCAGTAATGGATTTAGAATTGGCTCGACAATCAAATGAAACATATACAATGAAAGTTGACATTCTTGAAAGAGAAGTTGGAGAATTGAAAGGAAAACTCGTGGCGGAAGTTGAACGTCGTCGAAATGCTGAAGACGAGAGAGATGAAGCATCCAAGTCTAAAACAACAATCGAAAATGAACTCACAGAATTGAAAAAGATTTGCCACAAATATGAAGATACTGTGAGTGACTTAAATACTGAGATTAGTCACAAGGAAAATGAGCTAGCAGCTTTGAAGGAAACGCTAGGTGATGATTCGCCTTTGGTTGATATTGCCGAAGTGAAGGCTAAACTCGTGAATGCTGAGGAAGAAGCTACCTCTTTGCAATCGCGAGTGGAAGCTATGACTTTGGAGAATAGTAGCCTCTCTCGTAAGTCAAAGTTTTGTAAAAAAAGAAAAAAGAAACTGTGTACTTATTGTACCCCATATGGTGATATTTATCGAAAAAACTATTTTTAAATGGTTCTGGTTGTAGGTTCCCTGAAAGAAGCGACGAGCTCATTGTCCACCATTCAAAAAGACCGAGACGAAGCGTTCAACCGACTACAAGTGTTGGAAGCTTGGTTCAAGGAAAAGGAGGAAGAACTGCGTAAAGCTGTAGAACGTTATGAAGCTGAAAAAAATATCCGTGGAAAAGATAAGGATGATTTAGTACGGATGATTGAGGAGAAATCGGATGAAAACAAGCAATTAAATGATAGACTTGAAGCATTTAAAGAAGAGTTTGAAGAGACGAAGCAGCAACAAAGAAATGAAATTAGAGCTTTGGAAGCTAAGAGCCATGAGAATTGGGTAAGCAAATTTAATTTCAAAATGTATAGTGGCAGTGGCACTGGCAGTAGTTTATATCAATCAAATGGGTGCAAATCTACGAACACCGAGATATACCTATAGTTAAACTATATGAGATTTTACACCTATACCTCGGATCTCTCTTCTGTGACCTAAAGTTATATATATGAGATACACCCAGCTATACCTATAGTAATAGTTAAATAAGATATAGGTAGCTGTAATAGGAATATTGTAGAGTTTATTGCTCGAAAGCTGGTATACATAATATTATGATATAAATCTAATTTTGAATTATTTTGATCCAGCTTTCACTGTGCCAAGCAGAGCGAAAGGCTCAAGATGCTCGAAAAGAAGCAGAATTCTTACGTCAAAAATTAACAGTTTTAACTAAAGAGAAAGACGGAGATGGAGAAGGTTTGCATTTCATTTTAATTCAATCAACCTACACAAAACTACACGAATGACATTTATAAACAATAATTTTTAATATTTTTCCCAGAACTGAACGGAGAAGTGCCTATGTATCCTTTAATAACCCCCGACATGGTCCCATTACCATTGCCAGATGATGGCCCTTCATACTTCGGCTTAGGTGAAGGATTCATGCCCCCACCCCCACTTCCACTAGACGATGAACGAGAGCCACACAGACCTGCACCTTTAGGAAGACTGTCACCAACTTCTTACTCAGACATAGATGATTCAATGTTATCTCCAATCCGTCGTGGTCGAGATGATGATTACTCAGACGGAGAATCCTCCGGTTCAGATTCTCCCCGAAGGCGACGTTCTCCACGAGGCGGCTGGGTAGATGTTCAACATGATAGAGATAGAAATCGAAATCGCGACCGAGATCGTGAAAGGGATGAAAGACACAGAAGAGCTCAAGGTCCCAGAACATCTTCTCCTATTCCACATCAAGGATTTAATCTTTGAGATACGGCTGTGTAATAGAAATTACAAAATATTTATCTTATCGTGTACTTTATCTAAGTCTTAAGTCGATTTGTAAGTTTGATCTAATCAAGAATATCCTACATCATGTGAAGAACCCGATCACAACGATTTCTAAACTTATATGCAGAAACTCCGTTAATACGTGCGACAGCAGCGGGTATGGTGTCTTATACCCCCTGCGTGTGAAGCTTTGCTTACAGTGCTACCGATTACACTAATTTGTATAGCAATGTGTTTTAATTTGAAGCTAATTATGAGCGCCATTGGTTAGTGCTAATTGTAAGGGTAGATAAGTATGTATACTTTGTGCAATCAGTGATGATAGGATCATGGCCTAGGCTGAATTTTCTCTTTTGATAGACAGTGTATAGTTTTAGCCAAAGTCTGAAGTCACACATCATTTATTGTCTACTTATTACCATACACTGTGAAGTAGTCATAATAATGTTAAGTTTCGTTCGAACTGTGTAAGAAAGCATATTTGATTTAAAAATAAAAAGAAAAAAAGCGTGTTTGTTAAAAATATATATTTTAATTAACGTTTAAATATCAACTTTATTAACATTACACCTCATTACTGCCAGGCCTCTTTTTTCCAGAAGCCAGCCTTCCCGTCTCTTCTTCCGGTTCGGAATGTTCAAATCTTGGAATAAACTGCGGACCACTTTCTCTAAATAATACTTTTTGTTTCGTTTTATCACTTGACCTACGATTTTGATGAGGTCGCCTATCACCACTTTCATCATATTCAGGATGAACTTTTCCCCTCTTTTCATACCTTGAAAGAAATGATGGCTTAGGCAATATCCTAAATTTTTCACGGTTTTTATCATCAGGTTGATTTGCATCTTCCTTATCTTCAATACTGTTTGATTCTTCATTTAAATCTTCCTCAAAATCGGGATTGTCTAATCCTTCTTCAGGTCTGAACTTTTTAGTGAGGACTAAGATTATGATGACGCCTGTTAGCACCGCGCATAGGATCAGTAGACAGCAGGTGAAGGTCCCGATGTAATTGATCTGATCGGTTATTGTTGTACGAACGGCTTCAGGAAAGATGTACAAACAGCCCTGGAAAGTAAAGAAAGGTTGAAACGTTAGTTGAAATTTACATAATAGTTTTTAATTTATGGTATATGGTATTTAAGAATTGTTCGTTGGTCGTCGACTTTAGATTAGAAAAGTTACTTACAGTCGGATGTAGTAACTCAGCAATAACATGTCCCGTTCTGTCAGGGTGTTTAAAAACTGCTTTGCCACAGTATCTATGTTCATATTGAGCATTGCAACAGCTGTCAGGGATGTCCTTTTCCTTAAGGCTGTACGGAGTGTTTCTCCAATCTTCAAATGACTCTAGTCCACAGCACTTGCCCTTTTATTTAAGTAATGATAATGCATCTAATTATCTAATTAAACTGCCTCTTAGACTCGTATTTAAGATTTCATTACTTGGCTTACCCGTTTTTGCAAGTGCTCCCAATAAGTCGTAGGTGAGAGAGGAATTATCCCAATACCTTTTGCATTAGAGTCACCATACCCTTTCATTGATAGATTCACTCTCTGGTAAAAGTCTCTTATCGAGTCATCTTTAAAAAGAAATAAAAATCCACCGAAGAAATCAAAGGTGAAATATAGTCCGATGAGAATAACATACTGAAATGAAAAAGCAGTTAGCAAAGAATTTGCATTGCAATAGATTTTTTTGATTGTTGTTATAATTATGTTAAACATACAACGATAGTTAAAAACAATTGCGCAGATAACGTAGCAAAGCATCCCCATATGGCTACAATGGTAAGTAAAAGTCCGTAAATAATGAACGCTGTTGCTGGAGTGGTTACAGCTATATCCAGTAAATCTCCGTCTAGTTGAATAGTCTCGTTGCTAAATCCTATTAGAAATCCACAAGTAAAGGCAAGGACACTGATAATCTACCAAAATAAATACCGTCGGAGTCGAAGGTTAGTAGGGGTAGGGAATTTTAACGTAAAAAATTTCATGTCATGATTACCCATAAAATAGCATTAGCAGTGAAAGTTATAACTTGTAGAGTTATGCCAATTTTACGGCATCCACACGCCATGACTTTTCCTAAGACAAATCAGCAACCAAGAGTACTACGAAGGATTAGTGCACCTTTTTTATAAAGCGTTTTCAAAAAATATTCAAATTTTTAAATTGGAAAGCAAAGTTGACATGGAAATTCTCTCTTTTTTGAAGTCCGTTGTTCAATCAGTGATCAGCCTCAAAATTTTCTAAAAATCTAAATCCCGAAGTCACAAGTGTAAATCTGCAAAAAGTACCTGACTACAACCTGACGTCACAATATAAACGGTTTATTTTTCTCAAATCCTCCAAGGCTTCTAAAAGCCTCCTAACCGGATTTCATCATGAGTTCCGAGGACATGAACATAGTGTCAGTATCAGATAGCAACTTCCTCTTCGAGATGGAAAACAGCCTAGACACATCAAAGAAGTCGATATCAGATTTCGAATGGGAAGTCCGAAACCGAAAATGGGAAGAGCAAAGAACCAATATGTGTACGGAAATGCTGCAAAACACCGTTTGGAATATGCTCTTCACTCGGCATAAAGGTCCCGAAGGAAGCCATGGATCACATAGTCCAAGCGGCAGTGTCTCTAATATGGCAATCAATAACAACGCTTTGAATATCGTAGATTCAAGCCATACGGAGATGCACGCAAGTCACAGTGTCACTCTTGGAAATAGTAATAACAAACAGTTGCAGGGAATGCAGTCAACGATTATTAGCAACGTCTCCAAAATCTCATGGAAAGTGCCGAAGTTCTCCAGGCTGGAGTTTTTCAAGTATCTTGAGGAATGGGATAAGGTATGAAATCAAAGTTTTGTTTTAAAAAGTGTACGTAAGCGTTCTTTGCGAAGAAATAATAACTTATGTACGTTGTCTTTTCTTTATTTCAGTCATCATTCGGAAGACGAGACATGATAATAATGGAATTTGTGAAGAAGTATCGCACCAAGGAAAAAGTTTATGATACGGATGTTGTGTTTAACAACGGTGGGAGTCTCATTTTTTGCCGATTTCTTGTTGGCTTGCAGGTAATATTTTAATCCATCAAAACATTTCAAATGTGTAATTTAAATAAAGAGTTTTAACAATTTTTAAAATTTCTAGATCTGTTTCCTGAAACATCGAAAAGTTTGGCATTATTACGACGCTTTGAGTATATTCGTTAAATCACTTCAAGGGTAATCCAACTTTCCATAAATAACTCAAAAATAAAATACTGTCTTTAAGTAATATCTAAATAAATCTATTACAATTAGGGGCCAGTACTCAGAAGAATTTATGCGACTTGGGGGCATGAACTTCATAATCCAAGCTGTACGGGTTGAAGAAGCCGGAAGGTTAGATAAGCTCCATGCATGTAAATTCCTCATTGACCTTATGCAAGGACGGATTGGTCACGCTGTCAAGCAGTTCATCTGCGATTCTCCTCATTGTAAGCCTGTAACTTTACACATTTTGAATCTGCCCTAATAACCTTAAAAATCTAAAGCGTTCGGTAAACAGTTCTAGAGTCTCTTGTCGACGCCCTGACAATGTGCAAGGACAAAAAGCTAATCCAACATTGTGGACAAATTTTTGAGAACTTATGTATCGAGATTCCACCAAGAAATATTGCCCTTTTATGCAACTTCGTAATGCATGCAATCCCCTGTGATTTCAACTCACTTCTCCAGTCCATGGCTTTCAAAGTGCTTCAGAGTCTTGTGGTAAGCTAAATATAAAAGGTCCTTGTAAAAATGTAAGTGCTTTTATAATGCTAATTTTTTTATTTCTAGCGTCTCAAACCATCTCTGTCAACACGATGTATCAAACCGATCCTGGACAACCTGAAAACAGAAGATAGTGAGCTTTTAGTTGAAAGTAAGTCTATGTTTTTCTATAGAGAATGAGTTAAATTCTAAAAATACACGAAATGCAATCTTAAAAACATGTTTTTCCTTTTCAGTGAGCAATTTGAGTCTCGTCATACTTCAAACAAAATACGGGGATGAACTCATCAAATCTCTAATGGTTGCTGCAGAAGGTATCCAACTCCGTGAAGTATTTCGAAGTATTTTCCGTCCACATTTACAAAAGGGTAAGGGGCAAGCTGAAAAAGAGGCGATTCGTCAAGAAATGAAGAAGACAAGGGAGAAGCGTGAACGTGAACGGACGAGACAGCTAAAGTTTGATCATTATATGCAACAAGCTGGGGCTCTTTTTGTTCTCAAGTAACCCCAACTGACTATAATTACCATTTTCAAAAATAAGGCATTTTTTAATCGTATTTATTGATTTTTTACAGCCGAGTGATGACGAGTAAAGCGGACTTTGCCATCGACTTCGTCAACAAAGGTATATTCGGTCTGTCTTTGAAGACCTTGGGTGCATGTCCACATTGGGAAGTACAGGGACAAGGGGTCACAATGGTCCAATATCTTTATTCAGTCTCTGTCGAGTGTGCTGTCTCATATTACCTCATGTTGCCCCCTAAGATGTTGAAGCTTATTTTGGTAAAGTTAGCTACTTCCTAAAAGCACTTACAACGATATATTGGTCTATTTGAAAATGCAACTCTATTTACTATTAACTTAGGGAAAGCCTGAAGAATGCCTCCGATACTTTACCTCCCCAATATGCGTCTTTCTAAGAAAACTTGGCCGTTTTGCCCTTCGAATGTGGCCCCGTTTCCTAACTAAAGTCGTTGGACCTGCTACAGTTTACGCTCAAGGAAATCAGCCTATTCCTCAGGAAATATTTGACATGTCAAGGATGGCAAGAAAAATTCATGAAATTCAAATGGCAATGGCTGATCTTTTAGACAAGTAAGTTTCAAAATAGTTTGTATGAAAATACATTATTATCGAATACTGCCCAGACTATATTAAAATATTTCTTTCACGTTTTAAACATCCAGCCCCGTAATGGAAGCAGCCCCCAAGTCCCCAGGATCAGATCCAGATGAAGGTGAAGAAGAAACTTATATGCAGGACTTCCTTGACAGCAGCGACGAGGAGAATCTCATGCAGTACAAACACGGTAAAGAAATCTTCCAAGAAGATGCACGTTTCGAAGCCTTCCGTACCTACTTGGACGATCAAGACTACCAAATTTCAGAAGATCGGTTGGATGCTCGAGTAGATGCTAATAAGCCTAGTGTTTTGATTAAGCCGGAACAAGATGTAATTTATAAAATATTTAAAAACACAGTCGTATCTTAACCTTTCTTAATTTGAATGAATAACATTTGTCCATTTTAATTATGAACAGAATGAGTTAGACGCATACCAACAAGCAATTCTCCAAGACGCTGAAAAGAATAAAGCAGGTGAAAAGAAAGGTGATGGCGACCTTATAGAATTCACAGGCGAAGGTGGAGAACTAACCTTAGCTTCAGCGGAAACCGAAGGAACAGACATCCAAAATACGACTTTGGATAGTTTAGAAATACCCGAAGAATTTCAGGGCCCTGGTTAAATGTAACCAAAATTTTACACTGCATTTTCTAACCATACGTTCCTTTTCTAAAGCAATATGTTACACATAAAAACACAAATGAATATACGATGACAAAATAAATATTTTGAAACCTCTCAGTATTTTACATACCCCTAGAGATTTATGTGTATCATATATTCATGTATTCCCCACTCGTAAATGTTTTAACATACATCAATCATTAAAATTTGAGAATAAATATTATTAACGATAAGGTTCAAGTTGAAGTCAAAGCTAAAATAAGATAAGTTCATCATTAAAGTCTTAATCATAACATAACATAAATTCACACAATCAGAAGTGCAGATAGAATATTTTACAACTTAAAGAAATTATTATCGTTGTTTCTCTCACCTCCCCAAAAATAAACATAAACCATAACATTCATATATTTACATACCAATTAATTTTTTAACCTAAAATTTAATTACTCTTCAAAAATGAGCATTTCATCTCCTTTGCGAATGATGTCTTCAATTTTCTCCAGATCTGTTTCAACCGATGGTCCATCTCCTAGGGCGCACGATTCGGCATATCTTAAGTAATAGGTGAGTCGAGCTATTTGTAACAAAACCAAAAAGCAATTAGTATCCAAAATTAATTAATATCAACTAAAAACTCTTCTAAACCAACCTTTAATCTTATTCTGCCCAGGATAAAACTTTTCCGTCACACCCATAAGAGCCTTAACCATCTCAACCATCTTCTGCGCCCTTTTAACCCTCTCAGGAATCTCCTTAATAGTTGCAATAGTATTGTACATCCTCTTAATAATCTCCGTCCTAGCATCCATCATCAAGTAATGATTGGGATGAACCGTAACACCCGCATGGCTTTCCAAAACTTTTTCCAAATCCTCAGCCGAGTCCGCAGCCTGAATCTCTCCCACAATCTGACACTCAACGTTGACAGAACACTCCCTATAAGGCTGGGTCTGACCACACCCGTCACATTTCCAAGTGGCATCCGCCCCCTTCAACGGCTCTGTCGATGACATATATCCCTTCCCCTGAGGACACTTGGTGCATTTCACTGAAGAATAATTGGTGCCCAACTCCGTCGGATCTGAACATCTTTTACAAGAGCATGGGAACAAATAAAGGTCTTGAAGATGTGCCCGTCTTTCAATTGTAGCTCGAGTCACATCCAAATACTGGGTTGTAATCAGTTGGCCAGATTTTATTGGCACAGTTGCCCACACTTTGATCCCGAATGTGTTATCAGGGTTCTCAACCCGGATCCAGCTGGTGTTTGGCACACAGTCGTGAGACATCATGCTTGCATTAAAGAACAATAGTGATGCCATCCTAAATGTTGTTTCGTTGGGAGCAATACAAAAATAATAAGAAGATTAGAATTTTGCCATTGGGAAAAAAATCGCTAAATGAGTTTTTCTTAAGTTTAAATGAAACAACCTCTCATTCCATGCATAGTTTTCCTTGACGGTTAAAAATTGCCATTAGTTTAGGGACAATTCGGTAATTTCATTAAATTTTCTTCGAGAATCTTTATCCACATCCACATCCCACTTTACCACATCCCTCTCCTTATCACACACGCCCATAGGGACGAAGATAGACAAGAAGACACACCGATTTGTATTTTTAAATTTTCACTAACTAACTGCTAAATTGAAACCAGGAAGGAAGGAAGGGATAAACGATAGATAGACAAGCATCTTTTTATTAGTAGACGACCAGATCTAAAAATATTTTTTATTTTTTTCCCAAATGAGCGTAATGCATCAAAGCATTTGAGAAAAGCATCATTAAACTTTGTTTTCTTTCTGTGTGTCAGCTTCGGTCTTAGGTCTATTGGGTTCGTTAGATGAGAAGCAATCCAGCACAAAAATTTGACAATTTATTAAATGACAAAAATATTTTTTTAGAAGGAAAGAAACAAACTCATTAAATTTTACGGCCCTAGTGGCTTGGATTTGGATGTAGATGCAGGCAGAGCTCCGGAAATAAAATTTGCAGCAAATAAACTAATTTAATCAAAGTATTATATAAGGGAAAACCCGATAGGATTGACATTATTACCTCGGAGTATCAACAAGTGAAAGACGATCTGTAGTGGCAAAAGAGTTGATAGAAACAATAGCAGCCATAGCATTGACAGCTGAAGTATCGAACTGTTTTAGGTTGCACTTTTTATGAATAAATTCGCAAATTTCTTTGCTTGCAATTTTCGGTCCTTTCTTCTGATGAGATTCCAGTTTCATAAGTTGTTCATACTTCTTCGCACTAGCCTCTTTGAGTTGAAGGCATCGGAGGACCTTTATGCTGAAGTAGTCAATAGGTTCTGATGTTGGCTTTAGTTGGGCGTTTTTAAACACTTTACACTCGAACTTGGCATGTTGTACGATCTGAAATTTAAAAGGTGTTAAATCTTAGTTTACTATCGATTTATTGCTTTTCTACCGTGTTTTATTTTTCTTAGAACATTTTGATTGACATTTTTTTCGTTATTTTTTCGAGATTTTACTATTGTGTAAATAACATTCTGTTCCAAGGGTTCATTAAAGTTCAATCGTGGGCAATGATGTTGATATGGCACGTTTTTTATTTCAGATTTTTTTAACCCAAAGGAAAGTCAATGCGAAATGGAATAAAAAAATGGATAATGGCTGGAAATGGCTTGTATAAAAAATTATCTTCAAAATTTCAATGGATATTTTTATATCGATTGAAACCTAATTGAAAAATGTTAAGCTACAAAAAATACCTAAATAAATAACAAGGCGTACGAAAACCTTTTAAACAAACAGTCTAACAGCAAATCCGATATTAAATTACAACCCAGGGATAATTAAATGTCACGCTTTTCACTTAAAAATTATATAGCCTTTAATGCCTCCCTAAATCAAACCATACCATTCATTTTCACTTAAACTTTAATATACAAGTGGGAATAAGTACGTGAGACTTTTATACCCTAATTGTTTTTGAAGGTTTCCAATTCACTCGTTTCAAGAGATAAATTGGCCAGAAATCCTCCTTTCCGATGCAATATGCCATATACAAATCATCCTAATTTATACGAATCCACATATATCTTCCTTCCAACTTCCAACCTAAGCTAACCCTATCCATAATGCTAATGCTAAAACTAAACTACCTTAGTAAAAGCATTTTTTTTTTCAAAATGAGCATAAAACAAATCTCACAAAAGTTACAAGCAGTTCAGCTCAGACACATGTGAACATAATCCTACATGTTGCATAATAATATTGTGTAATCTTGTACTTTTAATAATATATTAGAGTTTCAAAGCCAACCCAAACCAGAGTTCAAAACACCGACCAAACTCTAAACGTCTTGCGGCTGGCTTAGGGGAAAAAGTCAAAACCATTGGCGTAATGGTTTTGAAAACTTTGAATATCTCTGAGAAAATCAGAAAGTTGTGTGACAATTTTCTACATTTTGCTTTTCAACGCTCCTGAAAAAGCGTGGATGATTTCATGAAATCATGATAAGAAGGCGTATGTTTGTAAGTCTGACTGAAGTAAGGATTTTTACAAGTTTAGATCTTCTAGTGTTTCTTTACAAGCAAACATGAGTCAGAACCTTTCTTCACTTTTTTCGAGTTTATTTAAGACTTTGTGCCAAGCCTAGAGAGCAATCAGGACTATCATAAAGCGGAGAAATGAGATCATAAAATTTAAGCGTTCAACTCTGACGGCTCATCATGATCAAGAAAAAATACACAAAAAGGAACTAATCATTATGTCTTGTATATGTATAAGTTTCTATTCGTCAAGCTTAATTTAATTCGCAGCTTTTTATTATACCATTTACAAATGACTTGGTCGAATCGGGTGAAAGAAAGAAATGGAATGATCATAATATTGGCGTGTCTATGAAAAATAACGCTTCTATTTTACCAAGCAATTCAACAGCTTTTTTAAAATTTGGTCAAATATTTCTGAATTAAAATTTTTATCTCGGAAATCTCGGAGTGAGTGGAATGTCTGGCTACATTTTTTGTGACAGTTGCTCACGCGTAGGTTTTAGAGTGTTTTATGGCTGGCAGGATTTTATTTTTAAAGCTTTCAATATGACAGAAGCGTAAACTTCGTAAGCCTTTGGAGACGGAAATTCGACGCTGAATTCAGCCATGTCATCTACACTGACGCTGCAAACTCATTAAGCATTAACTTTCAAATGCTAGGTTTCTAAAAGTCTCAGAAAAATTCTTCTTTCGTAAATTTTTCAAAACGCTAATTGGAGAAATGCTAAATTAAAAAAAATAACACGAAGCTTTACAATAAAAAGTTCTCACCTTCTCGCACTTTTCACTGCACATAGGCCATTTACACACAGTACAATCAATAGGCTCTCCAGTAATAACTTTATAACATCCTAGGCAAATCTTATGCGGATGTGGATCACCACTTGGTCCAGTGACCAAAGCCTCCTCTTGAATAATCACCTCTCCAGGTTTAATATCCCTAGAAGCTTCGATATAACGTCCGATTTTATCATCGGTTTTCACAACTCCAGGAAATCCACTCATCTTTCCAAAATTCTATTTATTCAGTTCAGATAAAACAATTATCACTTATTGTTTTAAAACCCTTTCTAGATTCTAGACGCTACTGGGTAGACAACTCAATCCAACCCAACTTGACTTGACTTCCGATCCCACTATACTGTACTTGTACTTAATACTCACCCACCACTCAACTCACCGGTTTTCCAACAAATACTGAAAAGATTCTGTGCGAAAAAAGAAGGGTAAGATAGCTTCACTCTCGTTTTTATATTGTAACAGAATGTAAAAATGTTTTCGGTTCGTCAAGACTTTCCAGTAGTGAGTTAGAACATCCGAAGAGAATCTCACCAAAGGATCTTTTACACACGGACTTTTTCCTTGAGTATTATAGATAGAATGTAAAAGGAGGAGATTTCTTAAGATAATTTTAAGACGTCTGCTTGTCTACAACACCACACCTCCACTAGTTCAACCTGGTACAGAGACAGAAAGAAACACCGGGTTGAGACTGGTTTCGTTAAAAGTTAAAAGTCATACTGACTGACTTACTACGAAATCTTTGATTCCGAATCCGAAAGTGAAGATAGAAAAACACAGAAACTAACTCTTATCTACTGAATGTGTGTAAAAAATTGAATTGGAGCTAAAAACGTTGAAATGTTGGTGATTCTTTAAACCGAACTTATCTTTAGGTCTTTTTGGGGTCGTCCACTAACCACAAAGAGTAAAATGTAGTAAAACAATTTTAATAACCTTACACCAGTTTTCATAACCATCACAAGCAATATTTTAATGTAAACCGTGCTATTTGTATGTTTCGAGAACTGTGATTACATATCGAGATAATAGATGAAAAAGAAGTGGGCTTTTAACATATACGAGATTTTGTTCACACGATGGATAGAAGGCTTTCTGAAAGATTTTGTTGGCAAAACTACCCTCTTACATAATTCATTAATTGGGAAGCTCATTACGATTCATTTTGGCATATTTATTCCTTTATTATAATGTTACTTGCAATTAACATTAAACACATAATTCAATACTTTAAAAAAATACTAAACAGTATTGGACCGCACTGACCTACCTAATAAGTCCAAGTCAAAGTACTCTTTCAATCCTTACCAATCTCTCTCCTTCCAAGCAAAATATCTTTTTTAAACCCGTACATTTTTAAATCTGCCAAAAATACAAGGTTTTAAAAAACTGCAACGACTTTACCTGTCAAATCTTTTCTCTAAAGGTTATAAAAGTAAATCAAAAGAATTCATGTGTTTCTGACTGATGTTCCTGATGTTCTACTCAACCAAACAATTTTCCATGTTTGTTTGCGTCACTAATGAATCGTAATGTTCCATCTGCATCCCAACGTGTAAAAATACATGTAGCTTACAATCTCATTTAAAATCTCCCTAAGGAAAAACAGAGACAAATGACGAAAATGAAGTAAGAGATAAAGATGACAAGTGATATTTACAGACAAGAGAACAAATGGCTCGAGAACATTGGGCTTGACAGAACAAGGTCTTTTCCATTCCTGTGATATTAAATGAAAAAAAAACAGTTATACAAAACCCACAGTCACACAGCATGCAAATTGTCGTCACATATGAATGGATCAGGTTTTAAACCATTAGACTTTTAAAATTTAAAAATGTTAATGCTTCATGGATTTGGAACGTAACACATGAAAAATTACTGGTCTTAAAAGCCCAGACTATTGTCCATTGTCAACTAAGATCAGAGGAAGTATTAGAGTGTGCAAAAATCAAAAAAGTAAAATTTTCCCCGTTGGACTTTGTACTTTGTATTTTTGTTCAACCATCATTCATACCCTTGGCTTGATATTATAATATGTTTTGTATTTTTAGCTAAATGTCATTTACAGTGATTTTCTATTCTAAATCGTGTCTTACTTAAGTGCACATTGATGTTCGAGTTGGAATATTGTATCAGATCTTATTTTAAGAGACAATTATTTGTATACTTGTCACACTCAATGTAGTCATATTGTGTAATATTAAATTTGAAAAGTACAGTCGGGACATTTCTGCCTAAA
>JAQFZZ010000140.1:0-29182 GCA_034696405.1 Isotoma caerulea | reverse complement strand
TTGAAAAATACTGAATCCAACGCAAAAAACCGGATGTCAATACGTCAATTTGTTCCTGAGATAAATTGGCGACGGACAGACAGACAGACGGACAGACAGACAGACCATTTTCATAAAGTAGTGTTCCACTACTTAATAATTTTAAAATATCAAATTTACTTGAATGACACATCTCCTTTTCTTTAGAAGTCTTGTTAAGCTTTTAATGAAGAAACATTTTTTGTTGAAGATCAAATTTCATAAATGTCACTTAATTTTTTAGAACTGTTTCCATTTAAAAAATATTTTTGTTGAATATTGAATTTAAATTTCAAATTTTTAATCACATTGCAGCTTGCAAAAAAACTTCTGTAGAAATCATGTAAAATTTACGTATTATATTCATTCTAATCAACACAAATTTGCTTAGTTTTTATAAATAAAGAAACAAGTTTAGGACAGACGAATCAAATAAAGTTAAGCTTTAATTACTTTTGGAATGAGATTTTCGAAAGTTACAAAAAAAGGAGTTGAGTAGACTGCTTGGTGGAAACCGATACCAAATTTCATTAAGGAAAACAGCAAATATTTCATTTTATCAGATTTTCGTAAGGGTCAAATTGTAAAGCAATAATTAATAATAGTAATTTGCGTGATAGAAGCAATGTGCATTATAGAACATGTTTGCGTAATCACTTGGGATGAGAATGCATTGCATAATACCTTTTGCGAGTATTGCTACTGCTACTGCTTTCTACGAAGCTAAGACTTGGTAGGAAGACTAACGATCATCTAACGATCATTTTGATACCGTAATGTTTTTGCATTTTGCAGTTTATTTTGCATTTTTTCGGTATTTTTATGTTATTTTGCATTTTTGCATTTTTCGATGTATTTTTGAGCTAAAAATGACATTTTTGTGCATTTTCATTCAATGTTTTAACCAATTTGACAAAAAACATTTTAATAGCAAGTGTGGTGATATAAGGAAATAGATAGTCCTTAATCTAACAGCTGTTGTTTTAATTTATTCAGTTTTTACTATATTTTAAAAATTTTTGAATATTCAATATTCAATATTGTCATGTTGAAATAGCGGACGCGACTCTCGAAATGCTGGAGAATCAGTTTATTCTAAGGTGTATAACAAAAACACTCTTTATTTTTTTCAACCAATTGCACATTTATTTTAAATAGATTACAGCTTTTGAAGCACATGGTGGACTTTCAGTTTACGAATCTTTGTTTATTTAATAAGAAATGACATCAAAGATAAAAATTTGAAAGGATTGCATAGTGACTAGTCACTATGATTGTAAAGATTTTTGAATTTTTGGTGCATTTTTATATGTTTTTGCATTTTTTAGCATTTTTACCGGTATTTTGCATTTTAGATTTTTTTGCGGTTTTATTTTGAATTTTTTGGCAGTTTTTGTAGTTTAAGTTGGCATTTTTCGTGCATTTCTTATCGTTTTTACTGCATTTTATGGGGCATTTTTTAAGGTTTTATTTTGTCAACTTTTCTCATTCATAGTAATCACTTGAAGTTACATATAAAACAACACAAAGATTGAATTAAAGCTTGGTTATGAAACAAAAACAATTCTTACTGTCAACATGAGCTCCATCATAAATAGAAACATTAATTCCATTATTAGGTAAGTCCTTAACAGATGACTGCGTTGTTGCTAAAATTTGACATTTTCGTCGACAAAAACTTACTGCAATTGTTTTATCACTAAATTTCCATTCATCAAGATCTGCTGTAAGATTATAAGGTGTTTTCGACGGAATTTGAATAGAATCTCCGGAACAGTTTCGATCGTCATACAATTCGATGCAAAACAAGCTATCAGTCAACAGTGATGACACATTTTTCCGTAAATCTTTGGGAATTACTTTACAACCTTTGATAAATATGTCCCTCCGTGTTCCTAAGATAAACAGAATGTAATGTTAATAGAACTATGTTTTATACATAGTTGTATTAACTATGTAATACATTTGTATTGTATGTATAACTTGATTAGGTTTTAACAGCGGTAGATATTTTATCAGAATTATCTATCATCCGCACCGCATTCATCCGCTTGATAGCTTTTAATCGGATTGACCTAGCCATATGAAAATCTGTAAGATTTCTATAAATATTATTATGTTAAGGAAAATACGAAGGTCACGCTTAATGAGGAAAATCTATTGTACATTGCCTGAAAAAAGGGGGAATGGAATAAAATGCTTCTATTTGGCTAAGGTAAATGCGTTTTTACCATGAACCTATAGCCTGTGAAAGTAGTCTCTTGAAACCCTACGTGTCAGATTATTTAGGAAAGTTTGAACGGTTCATTATAAAACAATCCTGAATTGAGTAAAACTACCGTAACTAACAACGAACATTTTATGGTAAGTTGGGTTTAAATCTATTGTCTTTTACTCGCAATTATATATACAGTTAAAATATTTTCTATCATCATCAAATATTTCCTATTTCAAATAATTTGAAATAGGAAATGGAATTGGAGGTTGTAATTGTTGACGAATAAAAATGACCTTTGTACAAATATACCGCAAAAATCTGATAGCATACCTATAACATTATTTCAAAAAATAAGACAATAGAATGTCCATACTATGATTTGTGTACAGTATGCAATGTGTCAACTATGAAGTGTGTGACGATGGAATGTGTAAACTAAGAAATGTGCACATCATAAATTGTGTAAACTATGTAAATTGGACTACGAATGGTAGACTATGAATTATCATGCCACACCAACACCAGTTTGAAAAGAACGTAGTTTTTATATTCATAATACTTTTTTATGTGTAATTTATAGAAAGAATATTGTAGCTTTTTGATTTTATCAAATAATTGCCGAGGATGGAAAGTTATAAAATCCAAAACGTAGTTTTTTTCAAACAAAATTTTGAAGTCGTACCCTTTATAATTTTATATATTAACATAAACCAGAAAGATACAAAGTAAAGAAAATATCAACAAGACCTTTAAATCCGGTTTCGCCAAACAGCGCAACATTAACAGTTTCACCTTCACGAGGGTTTTCAATCTCATTGCATTCCCTGCAAGGACTAATTGCTCTCGCCCCATCTTCTACCCAGCTTCGCAATCCGTTCAGATTCCACCGATATAACTTATCATGAGCAGGCACACCGGGTTTTGCGATAATATAATCATCATCACAATTTTCATTTCTATGTACCTCAAAACACAATCCTCCATGGTCTATTGAAATGAGCGTTCCGGAAATATTTATTTGTGCAAGGGACGTGCATTTCTGCATGGTTACGGCATACCTTTTTAATTCTAAAAACAGAAGAGCACAACAATTTTGGTGGTAAAATTATAGCATAAAAATTTTTAATCTCGGAGTTTATAAATTAAATGTGTAACTTAAATTCTTGTTTTTGGTCTAATACAAAAAGCAGCAAGACGTTTATAGGTTATATGTTTTCCCCTTAGGATATGTTTCGCATGATCTAACCACTGACGATTATGAATTAAATAGTAATGAACATTTGATGAGAAACATTTCAAAGATTAAACACAAACTAATACAATGCAAATTGCTTAATTTTACTTTTAAAAACTATGTTTTTAAAGCCTGATTCTAAAAAATTGTTGTAAACGTTAAAATAAGAACAGTCTTCTTGGAATTGAACTGCTTTAAGTAATTTTGTAAATAAAAGCTCTTTCAACATTTTATGTACCTCTTTTTGTTTTCCGGTTTTTTAAAAATGATACAAAGTTAATGCAAATTTCATTTGGTTTTGGTTGTAAATGTTCTTTGTTTGAATTATTTACTTTTGCAAAGATGATTTTATTTAAAGGAACACAAAGTGAGTAGTTTTATTTAATTTGTTAGGAAAACATTTTTTATGTTTTAATTCAATATTTGCGAATCATTCGTTGTGTACTAGTGTTGTTAAAAGTCCTCCTTTTACTCACACTAGCTCACTTAAGGTTTTCATAGAACCGTGGGGTAATAATGCTCGTACATAAAGGTACTAGGGCGATTACTATTTATGAAATTCAAACTAATCGAATCCTATATTATAATTTAGAATTTTAAATCTTTACCGTTAAGGTGTTTCGTCCAAAGGGTAACATTCCGGTTGGCCAAAATAGGGACTGACGTACAAGTACAAGAAGTAACACAAAATAAAAGCAAAGTCCATTTTGCAAGGTTTGTTCGTTCACGTACAAAATGTATTAGGGCTCCAGATCCGGAAATTGTACTCCTATTTCTTAAATTGCTATACATTGCTGTGCATACTTCGTCATGAAGTTTCATTTTTCTAATGATAACTTTAATTATTTAAAAAATTCAGGTTATTGACGCAAATTATTACCCACTTTAACACTTTGGTCATTGAATCACTTCTAAACTTATATAAAAATTTTAATATTTAGGTGGCGATTTTATTACCCTATTTCACTAGCGTCATGAACAAAAATAGCTAGTTTACATTGCAGATAATAACATTCAATAAACGGGAAATTGCTGGGAAATACTATGCAAATAGTAAGAACAAACTAAATGCGGATGTATTCTTTACTTCTAATCAAATAGTCCCCTGTAAGATAGTCACTAAAAGACGCTTTAAAATATCTAAAAATACAAGTTTGCCAGACACAATATATGTTGCAGTGTAAACTAAATAATTATGACATGAGTTACTATATTATATTTCTTATGCAGAGATGTACCGGATTTCCCAGTATGAATGAATGAAAGAATATCATCTCACACAGTTTTGGGGTCGCAGACACATAGAGCGACACAAAATACAAATATAAAATAAAAAGAAAATATTGAAATTTAAAACTTTCACATCGATAACAGCGATTCTTTCAACAAATTTTAACTTCAAATAGAATTTGTATTTTATAAAATTAGGCAGTTTTTGTTAATTTTGGTTCACAGAGTGAATATCAATCTATAACTCGTCTTTTTGGCTTAAATTATAATAAAACTTGAAAATAAATATATTCATAAAAGGTACATCAAATTTAAAAATTTCTGATTAAATGACATTAAATTTAAATTTAACTTAGCAATCCAAACGGTTTTATAATAATATTTAACTTTATGTAAAACGGAATTACTAACACAATACAATGTTTCATTATTAGCAAAAACAATTTCCGTTATAACATATTGATGCCTTCAAGAAATGACAGGAAAAACGTCAGCAAGTTATAATATAATCTATAAATTATCAGCTTCTTAAATTTCATGAAAGTCAATGACCTCATATCTCGCTTCCCCTTTCATAAGCAACATTCATATTAACAACCTCACACCATTTGGGCATCCCGATCCCGACGGGGTGTGGGGGCTCTAGGGTCAAAAAGGCATCCCCTTATGACCGTTGAAGAAACAACGGACAGGCAGAGTTGTCAAATAAAATTTCACCTTTAAATTAGAATAATTGTACGCAATATTCACAAAGATATTAATTCACAAAGATAACATAGTTCCATAAACTTCCAAAATAATATTAAAATATTAAACAATTTGATTTGCTTCATCTTAACATCTAAACTGTATGATTTCCATAACTTAAAATTTTCATACTAACAGACATCAAAGTTTACGTGACAGTTTCCACATAATATATTTAAATTTGCAACAGACTTTTAACTACTTCATAACATAATATTGAGTTAAGGTCGCACAATTAGGCAAACAAAACTTGACAGCATTAAAAGAGTACCCCTAAAAATTCCAAACTTAAAAAATCATCATTTACCTTTGAAACACGTCTGTTTCCTTAAATTTGCCCTTTTCAATTACTCTTCGAAAACATTCGTCAAAATGTTCGGACAAGAAACGATTGATGTAATCAGATGTAAAAACTTTATTTGCACTCTGATGTATTTTTCTGTTTTCAGTTGAGGGTTGTTCAGAAGTCACCTCATCATTTTTCTTAACTGATTCAGAAGTCTTGACTTTGTTTTTTTTGTTTGATGCGCTTTTCAATTCCTTTTTGATGATTGTGTCTTCAAGACCGGAATCCCGCTTGATTGTTGGTTTTTGGACTCCTTTTTTATGGACAATTGCTGCTAGAAGTTCGTCAGTTTGGTCTATGCGTTTTGGCTCTTCTTTCATTAATTCAGTATCTTCTCATGCAGATTCAACAAGCTTTTCTCCGGCGTAATTTATTGGTGTAGAGTCTTCATATAGTACGTCATTTATGAACAGCTGACATCCCGGAAAGTAAACTTTGTTTCCTTTCCCTTTTTCTTGCATCACGACCTTGAACTTTTCCCTTCTGGTCGTTAGATCTAATTTATCAATGTCCTTAATGATAAAGGATACTTTATCATTAAGTACCTTCAATTTGTGGCAATTGTTGAATACCATCAATTTTCTTTTCTTTGAGTCTAGTTTCAATTTAACCGATTTTAGCCCCAGTGGCGTAACTTGAACCTTGTGAAGTGTTATTTCGAGTATTTGAGAAATAAAGTCTTGGAATTGGAGGTGTAAGTCCCCTGCATTATTAATGTTTTTGAAAATACCGTGCACAATTATATTGTTTTCCCGATAGTTTTCAATCTTATTCATATCGAAGCTACGGCACTTGTCGTTACTTGATAAAAAACTTCAGCATGTTTTTGAGGTTGTAGTTCTATGCCAATAACTTTTTTAAACAAATTGTCAAATTGACTACGTACGTACATGATAACATTTTTCAACTCAAGAAAATCTTTATTATTAAATGGGGTTTCATCTCGCTCATAAGATTTCTTTATAGCTACCTCAGCAACTTTTTGAAGATCTTTTTTCACTTCGACTTCGGTTGATCTGATTAATGAAATAGTTTCTGGTGGCTTAGAGATTTTTGTATTCTTGCAATTTGTTTCCGAAATTCGTTTTTTATTTTTACCCATTTTACACTTGTTCACAATTCAATAAAACTTTAGATAACTATGGAAAAATTTGCCTCAGAAATTACTATGCAATGATATAAATTGTAAAACAATGCTTAAATTTTAACTTTCTTAATTTCCCAGTTAGACTGGAGCAAATATTTAACACGTCCACACTACTTGACAGATCAACGATAACGTATTTCCCAGTATAGAACCCCCTGGATTAGAATCCCTCTAAATATAACCCCATTCTTTGGTCACTGTGTTTTATTATTAACGTCCCCCCCAAAAATAGAACCTCAAGGGTAGCATTCTTGCAAACAAAAATATATGGTCTTGCATATTTATTAATGAAAATAGCTACAGAAAAACTCAGCATTAAATAAAATATAGGTTCAATTTATTGACTTTCAAAAATAATATGAATTTTAATAGTTTCAAAGACTGTGCATAGTATTAAAGCAAAAATTGCAATTTGTTGAAAAAATCTTACTTTTTTCAAACCCACGCTGAAAAAGTTGATTACCTCCTCACCCGACCCTGGAATACTGCCCCGCCCTTTTGAGAAGATTGAAAAAATAAAGCCACATTGAGTTCTATACGAGGAAATACGGTAATTTGTTAATCTGTTTTTACCAAAATACTGACTGGCTGACACATTTCGATGGATTTTATGAAGACTTGGAGACTTGAAGACAAGTTGTGTTTGTTTTATTTGACTGAAAGATAAAGACCGACTTTAAAGGGTTTAATGACGACTTTGACTAGACAGGAACATGTCATTGTTGCTATACAATAAAGACGCATTGACTAGAAAGATGAAAAATACTACTGACGTATCACTGACAATAATACTCCGTGTTTTACAGAACTCCTCATTTTTAACACAAAACGAATATTCTAGAAAGAAAAAATATTGGAACAGTTAACAAAAGTGGCCACACAATTACAAATCCTTTACGAATTTGTTCCCGATAATAATAGTTGCGTGAATTGCGAATTGAATGCTGGACAATCGAAACGATACTGACCATGTCTAAATTTCTATTTTTAGAGAATAGGTTTTAAAAACTGTAGCTTAATGCTGCCGTGATACTGTGTGCTACCCCACAGATATATTCAAGTATTCCAATGTTTCCGTATTTTTCTGCTTTTTTCTTCAACAATGCAGCAACTTTTACCCACTTCTTAATAGGGAAGTCAAATTTATTATTCATAAGCAATTCCTGTGTGCAAGTGGTGAGGGCTTGTTGCTTTTAGTAGAGCGTCCAAGAGCTTATGTACAATATGATAAGAGGCTGCAAGCACAATAGAAAATCTTCGGTGGCATCCTTCGCAAGCATTGTCTGCCTTCGGCAAATCTTTGAATACCGAATTGTTACAATTCCACAATTCGATATCATAGAAGAGTCGATTTCTGGCAATTGGCATTACGTGGCATGAAAAAATTCCTAATACAAACCGTCCACCCATAGTTTTACTGTTTTGAGTGAAATACCAAAGACAAAAGAGATTAATTAATGATAAACCAATGAGTTGCCTTACACTATCCTGAATAAAAGGTATGCTCGGGTAAAAACAGTTACCAAATCTTTATGACGATCATGTGTATTGACATCTTGAAAATACAAACAAATTTCTTGTAAATATTTTCAATATGCGATTTATTCCTTTCCAATTGCTTTCTAGTCTCCAACGGCAGTATATTGACTCCAATCAATGATTTAAAATTGGTTTCTCAAGAGTAAATGGACTGACTGGTTGAAAAAATCTGAAACTAATAAGGGACTTAAGATTAATACAAAACTGACTGACTTAAAATATTCGATTTCAAGATTGACTAGACGAACAGGTTTTCTGAATTTATATTTTAACACTGTCTAGACTGACATATTCAAAAGACTGAAAGACTGGTAACAGATTTTTTACATGAGTTTATATCTCTGATTTCGTGTCTTCAATAACTAGAATTCTCTTTCAAAATTTAATGGATTTCGATTCCAAAAAATAAACAAATAGCATTTTAAAAATGAACTAAATCCATTTCAAAATTAATCATATTCATGTGCAAAAGTACCCCACTGCATTCCAGTAATTGGTTGTATAATTTGTGAAATGAGATAAATCACCGGTAAAACTTGGTAAATCTAGGTATTTAAATTTTAATTCTGTTACGAAAAAAGGGAAGGTAACCTTTACCACCTCATTAAAGTAGTGGTCGATTCTACAAATAAGCAGAGTTCTTTGTATTCTAGTCCTCATTTTTAAACATTCAATTGCAAGAAAATGACGGGAATGACGCGTAAAAATAAATTTCGTTGGCATCTGCTGATAGCAATCCACTAGCGATTCTGATAAATTTGATCCCCTACGTTGGATCTCTAACATGAATCCCCCATCCAAGATCACCGTGACACTAGATCCCCCGAATTATCGATCTTTTCTGTTTTGATCCTCTTGGAGCCGGGCAAAATGTGACAAAGTGAACGTCATATTCATGGACAAAAAAAAATTGACAGCGCAAAAAAATGAACAAAATTTTAGATTCTAGGGCAGTACATCCCCCACATTACATCCCCCACATTACATCCCCACACATTACATCCCCTAATATAAGAAAAATGACGAAAATAAAACGTAGTGTTCGTTAAAAACAGATAAATGTTTACTGTCAAGAAATAGCACTGTAAATACATTGATTTAAGTGCAAATTCTATGTATTTAATTGATTCAATAATTGTAAAATTGTGATATTGGGTCAAAAATTTAACATTTTATTGTGACCATTGTGACTAGTGTTTTACAGTAAAATATTTTGATAGTGATACTGGATGCAAATTGTGGGTGAGATGTGAAGGATTGATAAACTAACTCAACTTGAATTCAACTTAAATATCGTATGACATTATGTGAATATAAGGATAACATGCGGTAAAGATATACCATGATACTAATTTTCAGTTTTATTGGCATTAATGGCATTTATGGCAAAAACGGCATATTTACGGCAATTTGGCATTTACAGCAAAAAATTATGTGCCGAAAATGCCGTTTGTCGACCCTGGTTTCAAATAGCCCCAATTAGCTTCAAAAACCCCTAATTAGTTTCACATAGCCCCAATTCGTTTCAAATACCCCCAATTAGTTTCAAATAGCCCAATTAGTTTCAAATAGCCCCAATTAGTTTCACATAGCCCTAATTAGTTTATAAAGCCAGAATTAGTTTCAATTAGCCCTAACTAGTTTCAAATAGTCCCAAATGGTTTTAAAGGTATGCAGTCACGGTTGCCACAAGTCCATTTGACAACATGAGAATGTTGTTGCCAGACCCTCTAAAAAATGACTAATGTCGAGTTGGCAAAATTTTCCAAACAATTTGGCAATACCAGAATTTATTTATCGGAATTTTGGCAACAGAAATTTTACAATTAATTACTCATTTTTGATAAGGAACTAACTTCAACTAAAAATTTTAAATACCCATTAAATTAAAATTTCAAAAAAGGTGGACGTCAAATTTTTAAGACCTCTTGACCACACTCCGTCCCTATTAATTAAAGAGGCTTGGCAAATTTTGCATTGATCACAGTAATAACAACTGACTGATCCTCTTTCCTGCTTTTTGGAGTAGGTGTGACTAGCGTTAGCTAGTTTCTGGGTGGCCTTTGCCCCCCTTCGACTCGAATATTCACGATAGCAAGAATCCATTCTAAAAATAGTCTTTATTCGACGAGAGCAACAATAAAACTGCCAGAACTTATACCAGAAAAAATAATCCCTACTCTATGGATTTACATGTTTTCTTTCTTATCTTAGTCTAAAATGCATAACTTACCAATTTTATTTATATTTTAGACCATTAATATTTATGTACTTTCTGGCAACTCATGAAATAAAATAACTTTTATTTTGGCAACAAAAATTGAAATTTTGCCAAGTTGACTTTCTGTTGCCGATTTGTAAAATAGCTTGTTGTCAATTTGACTTGTTGCCACCGTGACCTGTATTTGTTTTCAAATAGCTCATATTGTTTCGCATAGCCCCAATTGGTTTCCAATGCCCCTTTTCTTTACAACTCCTTACACATCCTAACAGCTCTTTACAGATACCCACACATCCTTATAGCTCCTTACAAATTCTTACACATCCTTGCAGTTCCTTACAAATACTTACACATCCTTGCAGCTCCTTACAAATTCTTATAAATCCTTGCAGCTCCTTACAAATCCTTACAACTCCAATTTTACGCTCCTTATGTATGTCCTGTTACAATGGTTTATTTATTTTCTTGCTGTTATATGCCGTTTTAACTAGACCAGGGTAACAAATATTTTGAAAAGTGAAACCTATCCATAATGTTATATCCCAAATACACAAACGCTCACTGCCTTCAAATTCATAATAATAAATGGCAGTTCTGTAGAACTTTTATTTTTAAGGAGTGAAAGCTCCTTTATAAGAACGTTTTGTCCGTCCGTCCGTCTGACTGTCTGCCCGTCGGTATGTCTGTCTGTCCGTAGACAAGATAACTCTCGAACGGATTGACATATCAGGATAAAACTTAGTACACATATTGTAGACCCCCACCGCTTGGATGAGTTCGTAGATGGGCTCTTTAGGACCAACCCTAAGGTCACAATAAAAAGGTCAAATTTTTGACACAATGTTAAAGATAGGGAAAATTCTTTTTTTCGATATTACTTCTCCACCACCACCGCATGCTTAATGTGATGTACAAGGACTCAAAAAAACCGCAACGGACCCCAAAACCCCGACCACACCCCCAAAGGACCAACATGAGATTATGGGTTTAAATGACACACTGACCTAGGACAATAGGTTTCAACATAAAACAATTACCCCCACAACCTTGACCACAAACCCAAAGGGGCAAAATGAGAGTATGGGTTTAAATGACCCAGTGACCTAGGACAATAGGTTTTAACATAAAACAATGACCCCCAGAACCTTGACAACACCCCCAAATGGGCAAAATAAGATTAGAATACGTCGAAATGGCTTCAAACAGGGCTAAATGGTTTCAAATAGCCCCGATTAGTTTTAAATAGTTTCAACTAGCTCCAAATTGTTTCAAATAGCTCGAAATGGTTTCATATAGTTACAAATGCTTTGATTCAAATAGATAGGTACAAATGGTTCAAATAGCCAAACTCTTACGAATCCTTGCACATCCTTAAAAATCTTTACACATCCTTACAAGTCCTTACAAATCCTTACAAGTCCTATATTCCGCTCCTTATTTATGTCCATTTTACACTGGTTTATGTTTGATTGGATTCAGATTTTTGCGTACATTTGAAAATTGAACCATTTAACGAGAGTTCAATTGTTAGATTTGTTAATATGGGATCATATAACGAATAGTTTCACTGAATTCAAATAATAGTAAATAGAGTTTACCGTAATTTGTGTAGTTCAAATGAAACATGGTGAAATAAAAACCCTAAAATTCAACTTTAGCTACACCGTAAGATGATTTAACACACAATCGAATTTTTATTATAGTCAGTAACCGATTGTTTATTTCGCTAATTAGGGGAAAACTGGCCTCAAACTTAAAATTAGGGGGTCAAAAAACTGATCTTAAGGGTTTACTATAGCACAATTACAAACATTTAACGGTAAAAACTACAAAGTACAAATACCATTACCATAAACTTATACATTAATCTTGACCAAATTGATAAAATGTATTTAATAGAAATGTAGTAGCTCAGGAAGAGTCTTAGCATCGGACTGTTTTTATCTTTTTGAATGTATTTCATGGCCCTTAGATTCTAGCATCTTCAGGTAAAAGGTTTTCACATGCTTATATCTAACTGTTATCACCACTTTAATAAATTCTTTAACATCAAACTCTCTGCCATTGTCGTATTGAAGTAAAAGGTTGACCAAATGTAAAAAACACGTTTAGAACAAATTCGGTTACCAATGTACAAATTTTGTTCGTTAAAGGTTGCGTCCAGGTAAACTGGAAAAGTGATCCTTGGCATGCACGATCAACTTTAATTCTCCGTAAGTGTGTGATCTAAAGTCGATTATATCAATCTGTAATCGTCTAATAGGACCAGACGAATAGATAGGTTTCCCAACTGCAGGTTTGGAAAATTGGAAAGTGGTCTTCAAGAGGGACGGGTTATTGACTGTTAGTTATTTGTTTATCATAATCTAACTAAGTGAATTGTACATGATGCAGAGTATGCATCATAATTAGTTCTGTGTATGATGATGTGGCAGTATGCAAAGTGGTGATAAAAGATAGATAACATCATCACATGCAAACCTTTTACCTTAAGATGCTAGAATCTAAGGACCATGAAATACATTAAAAAAGATAGAAACCCTCCTATTCTAGCACTGTATGTTGGGACCATCAGGTGCTAGAATTGGAGGGGATTTCCCCTTTCGATGCTAAAAGACTTTTACTGAGCTACGACAGAAATATACTTGATTGCAAAAATAAATCACATTTTTTAAGTGTTGTTTCTTTCAAAAAATTTTATAAACATGAATTTTAATAAAATAATATAACAATCATAAAAGTACAGAACACAGTTTCATATTTGAAATAGCATGTCCATATTTAGGAACATTGCGGTACTGACATTTAAATAAAATAACAACTTTACATTTTGAACTGTTTTTATCAATTAATCACAATCATTGACTAGATTTTTCGTATGGATCACAATCATAGTCACTCATTTATAATCGTCAGATACTTTAAGTAAGCGGTAGAGAAGATTGTCCGTTTATATGTCTGTAAGTCAGCCAATGCACTTACATCGCCACTTCGCCATACTTATTGCACAAGGTCTAAAGGGTGTAAAGTTTTACCCCTAAGGCACTAATACTTATATTTAATATATAAACACATGGAAAATCTTTGGATAGCACAAGAATCAAACAGTGAAAGGAAATTATGTTAAATGTTTAAAAAATCGAAACCTAAAAAGTTAAGTCATTTATTTATAGCGATTAGATCGGCCCACCAGCCAAAGTAATGAAAAGAGTAAAATCAACTTTGTAATTAAACTGTTTTAGACTAACCCATCACTGAACCAATTTTCTTACTAATCAAAAATAGTAAAACCGAAAGGAGATTTTCGATTCAAAATATTGAAATCAAATACTAAGATGTGTGTTAAACAAAATTGAGTATTACTACAAACGTTTGTCACTGTATGCTGCTGATAATAAATTAATACACAGCATTTTATGGAAAAAGGAAGTGGGAAATAGAGTTTGGAAACTGAGTGTAGGCTGGATGCTCAAAAAGACGGTTTCAGGGAAGAAAAGAGAAATACGAAGGTGGACAGGCAAGGGCCAATAATGCGAGGTTGGACGTAGAAAAGTTTTTGTAATAATATACCGTAGTTTGAAATATGGCAAACCAAGGGAAGAATATGTGACTTTTATGTTATCTTTTCATTAATCAATTTCTATGCTTTAGACCGTATACGTGGCTTCAAAGAAATCATTCAATTTTTAAACCGTGTTAACATTGTCTACCGGTCCAACATTTCTAGAAGTTTCTACCTGTTCTGGGGGTTCCCTCCCGCCAAGCTTAAGTTTACAGAAAGTCTGAATTTTGTCTTTGTTCACAACTACACACAAGATAATACACAAGATAATAATAATGATTATCAAAATACAATAATTAATATCTAGAGATGAGGATGGGGTGCTTGTACTGGTAGTGTTGCACGTGTCTTTCACTGCTTCACGCCTTCGCATTAGTTCATTTTTCAATTTTTCCCTGGCAAACGCCACCATCGAGTATACAGTGAAATTGTCTCGAACTTTTGTCAAGTCTTTGGCTTTTACCAAGTTGTCAATAGTCAAGCTTTCCCCTGTGCAATTGGGCTCACCATTTAGAATATATATTAGTCCTGGTATGTATAAAATGGACTCCAGAAAACTATCCACCGGATAACCTTGTAATCCGCTGGTACATATCCCTATTGTGATGTTGAGCCGTCTATAATCATCCTTGGTTCCTGCAAATTCAAAAGTAACTGAATGAATTCAAAAGCAAACTATTATACCAAGTGCCAATTCGTTGCGTTTATTTCCAAGATGGTTTTACTTATCAGTTTTTTAAATTATAAAAAATTAGCAAGATTAAAAAGCAAAATAGTGTTTAGTTTTAATAGCATTAAAAGTCACAATTGCCAAAAACTGCATATAAAATTCTTTGAAAAAGCGTAAAAATGAGAAAGAGAAGTCAGGTTTGTTTTTAAAAATTGGAATTCAAGAATTACAAGTAATTTTTATGCATAACTATGTGATTTGTTGCAGCTTTGATTAAGCTTACTGCTAGGAGTGTTAGGTTGGGTTAGCCAACCCAGCATTTAGGCAAGCCTGCATAGTTAAGCTACCCTGCCGCACAAACTGAGTGATTGAGCTTGTTAATCCCATAAAATTTAGGCCGGGATTGATGTTTAAAGTTTCAAAAATCGGGATTAAGATTAATGATTAGGATTTGTATAATTTAATACCAAATTTTGGGATTAAATTATTTTTATAGATGCGTTGGAATTAGGAATTAAGGATTAATGAATTCTGATTAATTTTTATCCCTGGAATTAAACTTTTCGAGATCTTTGTATTAATAAATGCAAACAAACTTCAAACTATATTGAACATTTGCGAATTCTAACCTAGGTTGGGTGATTTCATGGGGGATTTCGTATTTGGTTTGTTATAAGTGATTTTTCAGTTATTTTTTTTTAGTTTTTGTGATTTATTCACAAAAAGTTCAATTTATTGAAGGAAATGTGCCGTTCTTTGCTGCCTAAATCTCAATAATGTTAAAAACGAACTATAAATGACGTTAAGCGACACAAAGCAATTCGCTTTAATGTCAAAAACCTCATCTTGAGCTTGGGATTGCATTCAATAATAGTCATTTAATTTGCATTTTGTTTCAATTTGGATTTGAGTGTCCCTGTAAACTCAGTTTTAGCAATTTTATTCTATTATAAAGTTTTAAGAATTAATGTTTGAAAATGAAATTTCCAAATATTAAGCTAAAACATATCCCAAAATTTAACCAATCTAGCTAAGACAAAGTGATAAAATCACATTAAATCATAAAAAACACAATAAATCAGAAAAAAATCACATCATATCACAATGATGTAATATAACCTGATTTACTGTGAAATACGAAACCCTGATTTCATGTGAACAAATATAAATTATTAAAATAATCAAGCAATAACAATGTTCTCTTTTTGAAAATAATTTCCTACTGCATCATAAATTAAAATATAAGTGCGGCCAATCCGAAATTTTGCCCAAATTACTACCTAAATATTCTCTTAATTTTTAAGTGAAATAAATACTCATACCACCATAACTAATAACTAATTTTAATATTCATGCACAGTTTATGTGACAAAATTTGCAATTTTTTGGTTAAGAAAACTATTCCAAAATATTAAAACATTTTTGAAATTTAAAACTATAAAACCACTGTAAAAATTTATATTTTAAACGAATGTGTGATACTACCAACAACAATTTAGCAAAAATCAAAAGCTTAATCCCTGTGGGACTAACGAAATTAATGAGACCGTAGGATTAAGAATTATACATTCATTTCAGAATTTTTTGAAAATGTGATTAAGGATTAAGGATAAATTATCCAGAATTTTGATACCGGTATTAAAGATTAAGGATTATAATTCCTTAATTCAATTTTGAATCCCGTTAAGGCTGAATCCGGGATTAACAAGCTCTGCCGGTGTAAGTATTTTTTGGAATCTATAGCCCTAGGAAATCTATTTTGCAAGGAATTTGAAACGCCAGTGTAGATATAATAGTACTTGCATACTGCCGAATAAACATTTAAAACGAAAAATAGAAGTATAGTGTTAGAAGTATAAGTTGATAACAATAAATTAGTAATACCAACATAACAGTCCGTATTGGTGAAAACAGAAATGTTAAATCGCCAGTCTCCTATATACTGATAAGAAGCGTTCCCGAGGCACTCATCCATTTTTGGTACGTTCGCTATAAAGAACATAAAAATATTTATTTAGTACAATCTATTTTAAATAGAATTGAAAGGGATAATATTATTTAAATTTGAAAACAAAAGTGCCGCTTTGATTAAAAGTGTAACAAATTTAATGATTTTGTTCGCCTTAAATTCCTTTATAGAGAAAACCTCTCAAACTCCCAAACTTAAAATCTCTTTCTCGTTTGCTTTTAAAAGTTTAAAAATATGTAAAGCTGCAAAACGGTAAAAGGAACAAACAGGGTAAATACCTAGTCACTTGTTTATTATAAAAGATTCTTTATTTAATCAATATGACTATCGGGATGACAATCATGTTTCATATTTTCATTAAAAATCATTCTAATTTCCCAAATCAGTCAAACTTTATACTTGGTCATGGAGATAAAACGTCACTTTGGTTTAGTATGAATTGTTTTTATGCTTGGTTTAAAAATGATGTTCATACTGCTAGTAAAGAGTTCTTTTAAATCTAGCTACAAATATTTTTATTGCATCAAGTATTTTCATTTTGACCGAATAATTTTTGAGTCTTGAAATTTTGTTTTAAAATTTATAAGAGTTCCAAGTCAGAATACTTTAAAGTTTGCTGGTATATTTTGTAAACAACTACATCTGAATTAATTGTTGTATTGGTGTGAGACTACTATATAGCTACTTATTCATGTCAAAAGTTAATCAGTTAGTATAAGTTAATGAATTTTTTACCTTGGTAACTTGATTTGATAATGCTTGCCAAGGTGTAGGAACAGCAGGATGTTGATCCCCAGCACAAACAAAAAACTAGTGCTGTAGTTGTTAAGGAGATTTGGGATCCCCTTGCATTTAGGATGCGACGGCCAAACCTTCCGTTCTTGGATTCTGTTCATATTAAATAAAAATGTAGTGAACAAGTAAAAATGCATTATTTTGTAATGTACTTTTTATTACTGAACACTTTTCGGAGCCTTTTTATAAAATTAAAAGTAAGACAACAAATTTAAAATCACACTTCCATTTTACCTTCCCTTGACTTTCTCCAACCTCATCGTTTCCTGCTATAGGTAATTTTTACTCAAAACGATTTTCCATTGTCACTACGTTCCTTTCGTCCGAAAGTCGCATGCACATTTTATTTCGCCTTCCCATTCCATTAATTCTTTCACTTTCTGGGAACTTGTAGGTAGTAGTATTGTTGATTTACTAAGTAAAAACAAGACGAGTTTTCTACAAGACAAGTAGTAAATAATGTTTCAAAAATATAGTTGCACATAAATTGCAAACAGTTATATTTGTGTCATATTTAATCACATGTCAAAACTAATCCTCCTCAAAACAAAACACGTTGGAAAAACGGTGCTATAAGTAATGAAAGAACTTCCACTCCTTACTTAATTTACAATTCAAAATATAAATCAGCAAATATGAAATTAAAAAGTTATTCAGGTTAAAAAATGTTAATGTGTTTCGTTAATTCAAAATAAAATTTGGATTAAAATTCTAAAGTAAAGTATTTTATCTCCTAACTAATTTTAAATATCGCCACTGGCTTTTCATTTGGTTTTTGTTTAAAAGGACGATTTTGACTTCAAAATTGCTTCTAGGAAAGTCAAAATATTACGCCTCTTCGTACTTGTTTTTACGTTTTTTTTTATTAAAAAACGTTCGTTTTGATGTTTTAGTTTTTAAGCCAAATTTCCTTTAAACTTAAGGCTGATCCTTTTTTTAAAATTTTTGGCAACATTATTTACCCCTTGTCTAAAAGCAAACCCGTCCTTGGTTGCCTAACCTATTTTCAATACAAATTCTTACAAGTTTACATTAAGTGAAAGAATTCCGGTAATTTAAAGTCGAAAGAGACAATAGAAAGTAATATTTTCTAAGGAAAACCAAGTAAAGTGAAAGTAATGGAAAATCCTTTTGGGTATAAATTATCAATTATAATGGCAACAGAAAGTTAATCGCACAGAGATAGTCAAGAGAAATTAAAAAGAAATCCTTAAATTTAGGCGTAACTTTCCATAAAGTTTTACATTTTACGATAGTTCCCCTTTAAATTGAAGGAATGTTCATAGTGCTCATCGGCATAGCGACTACTAAGTTTTCGAAATAATTGGAAACCATTCAAACAGACTGATAGGACGGTCCTTTTTTGAACAAATTTTTTGAACTAGCAATGTTTAAGTTTTAAAGTAAACACGATATAAAATTGGTAATGATTTAGAATGATAAAGTAACATTGGAAGTTTTGTAACCCATCCAACTAATAAATTAGAAATTCTTTGAAAAAATTAACTTGACTGAAATAAAACTAACCTATACCATATACATTAATCATTTCAAAACAAACTAAGCACCCGTCCCCTGTATTCCTCTTTCTCACTAATAAATAACGAAACTTATCCCCAATTATTGTTTTGGTGTAACAAAAGTACATTGCGATGCGGAAATATGATTGAGTTAAAAGTATTTAAACTTCAAAGTATTTGATAACATCGACAGTAAATTTAAGGATTAAAAATGATGGCACATCGTTAAGCGACTGGCGTCTGTATGATTTGAAAAAGACAAAATTTTTTAGTTAGGGTTGCTAAAATTGATATGAAGTAGTCTTACTGCATTTCGGAGTTAAGTATGTATTTTGTATTTCATCTGTTTGGCAATGATTTTTATTGTTTGGTGGCCTCTCCTGTCTTCTTACGTAGAAAAAAACTGCAAATACACTTAATATGCAGATAATCGTATTCATATACTCAGGTCTACAAACGATTAGGTTCACTGTGGTTGACTCATCTGCTTGAAAAAGACAGCTAGCTGCAAATAAGGCTGATATGTCAAAGTCTTGATAACCGACAAAATTTTCAGTTTCCCTGTTATTCCTTTCATTTCGAAAAAACTTCATTGGGTTTTCAGAGGTTGAAGCTAAGCGCTGAACCTTTGGTATTTTTGGCCCGCCATGAAGTTTGGAAACAGATCCCATCGTGAAGTTGATGTTTTGATAGCCTTAATCCAATAAAAAGTAAACTCATTAAGTTTAAACAAATGTTACCTTATTTATGCGGATTTAAAACGTATTTATGGATAATATGAGGATTAGAATGAAAGTTTCAACATAAAACGTTTACGCAAAAATAAAATATTTTTAAATATCAGTTTCCCAAAAGATAACACTAAAGTATGATAATGTTCGCATGCTTAAGACAAAATCGCAGTAAGGAGAATACAATTTCTTTAAATTATGGGAATTTGTTTCTCTGAAGAAGTTGTGGCCTATCAAATTGAATTTGCATGCGAAACTAGGGAATGGGTAGGAATTTCTGAAATTCAATTGTTCAATTGGTCGAAAAGTTAATGTTCTAAATTAAAATGTAGATCATCCATTCTTCATTTGTACTCGTAAAGAAAGTCTTGAAAGCAACAATTTTGGCTAAGCGCGGTTTACGTTTACCACCACTTTACAGTCATTTTTTAAAAGAGCTAGTTTGGCCATAATGCGATAGGGCTTTGTACCTTGGTAAGGGAAAGAGAAAATTGTTGCCATCTACTACATACTTTCTATTGCTATGAATGCTTTTCTCCAAAGGATTTTCTCACTTTCCCTTTTCATTTTTACTGACATTAACTAGTTTTATCTGAAAATTCGTCTATTCTCTTTGTAATTTATTTTCCTCAATCAGTAGCTGTGAAATCACAATTTCTTTTCCATTATCAGAAATTGCTATTGTTTTGCCCGAGCCTGGGCTTATGAGATCATCATGTCCTTGTGTTTGTGTTACGATAACTCAAGTAGACCCTAACCAATCCACTAGAAATTTTGTACACATAGTAGTTAGGCCAATGTGACGGCCGAGTCCGAAGATGGGTTTCATCGGACTATCAGGGGACCGGTGGGGGTGACCTCTACTGGTTTCTAGGGACATTTACTATCCTAAAAGCTCGAAAATAAGACGCTTCGAGTATAGTACGCATCAGCATTACTTTAAGACTCAAAAAAATAAAGCCTTATATAATACGCTCACTTGTATAGTACGCACTCTTAAATGCGACTATCTGTTACAATTAGTGATATATTTACATATTATTAGTAAATGATAGCTACGCTTCAAAATTAAAAAATGAAATGTCTATCTATATTCTGTTTATTACATCGTGAGCAATTGAAATTCAAATAAAAAAACTGAATTTCAAACATATCCAATTAAAGCAAAATCCTGTTCTCGGACTAAAAATGGCAAAATCATTTATTATTTAAACTTTAATTTAAAGGATTGGTTTTTGCTAATTTCCTTGATTTTCTTTATACCAGTCAAAATGATTATAGCTATTATGTAGCAGAACGCTGCTTTATGATACTGGTCTGTCTGTCTGTCTGTCTAATAAATTAAATTAAGTAAAAACGCAAACTTAAAAAATGTAAATAAAAATGATTGGAAAAAAATGAATCATATATAAGACGCTCTCTTATATAGAGCGCATGACTAAATTTTGGAAAAAACTTGTATAATACGCGTCTTTTTATATAAGACAGATATTATCACCAAATTGGCTGATTTTTGGTATGGGGCAATTATAGCGTAATTAAATATGAATATATACAATGTCTTTTCAAATCAATTCAATTTCAATTCAAATCTAAAGACCCTATCGGGAAATCACCCGAATTAAGTGATTTTTTGCACAGGGCATGAAATCTAGTTTTTAATGGGGGAAAATATTTTTATTCTAAAAACCAATACTATAGAAAGGTTGGTGTTGAAAAATTGACAAAGATACGCAGTGACACAGAGAAATCTGGCTTGGGCTATGCAAAACTGCCCTGGAGGTTTTTTAGTATGTGTCTAGTTAACTGTTTTACTTAAATATATGAATTTGCTAATAAAACGCTTTTAATATGTATTACTTATGTCCCACGGTAGTTGAGCTAGAGTAACGATGCTGACTTGGTTATTTTGGTATGGGAGTTACGTAAGTGTTGATATAGATTTTTCCCAAAATTATTTGATTAGGCTGCTTTTGGCATTTTTTTTGACCGAGGAGGGGAAGAAGGGGGATAAAATTACATAAAGAATAGACAAATTTTCTAGATAAAACTATTTAATACCTGTAAAAGTGAAAGGGGAAGGTGAGAAAATCCTGTAGAGAAAAGCATTCATGGCAAGAGAAAGTATGTAGTAGAGTTGCGACAATTTCCTCTTTCATTTCCTAAGGTACGAAGCCCTATCCCATTCCAGCCAAACTAGCTTTCTTAAAAAAGTGCTGTACAGTGGTGAAATGAAATTTCGCCAAAACTATTTTTCCTTATAGAGTCTAAATTCGGTTTTCTAACAATAAAAATTAATATCGACTCAAAATTTTTGTAAGGTTACCGTATCACCCCTTGTAAGACTGGCATAAACGCACTGAAGCACTATTCGAAATTATAAGAAAGGAGTGCCTATAGTTATAAAGTTCTCATTTACATTATAAAATTAAGGATTTTATAGGGTTTTGACATTTCTAAACATCAGCTATAATTCAAATTGCTGCTAAATGAATTAACGTAAAACTTTGTAAATAAATTGCACTAAAAATTGGTCATTTGATGCTCCAAAATGCATTCAGGTTTTTTGCTAAATCAAAAGATAAAATTTGTCTTGCGCCTTATTTGCGCGTGTTAACGGTAATCGTTAGTATTGGAATTGTGTCTTTAAAAAACTATTTTAGACTAGCTTTTGTGTTACACTTTAAAAGCGGAGTAACATGAATGAAAACCAAAATGTGCATGCTATAAAACAATCATGGAAAGCCATTCACAGAAGGATATGATGGTACACAAGCTAACATAAACTAATTTTAAATACACATACAATCTTTTAACAAATTCAAATAAAAAACATTGTTTAAAAAGTTTCCCGGAGTTTAGATTTCTTTCATGGCAATAGAAGCTTGTTGAAACATTGTTTGCTTTACGACGTAATTGCATTACAAAGCTCCGGCCTTTTCAAAAATCAATCTGCGCAGAATATTTATTTTTGATAGTCACAACCATTGCACATACATCAGTATTTTTAGCGTTTTATATATTTTAGAAATCAAAACGTAGACATATTATAACATGAGAAGCTAGTAAACAATGTTCCAGCTTTTGTACTGCGGATATACTTATAAATCCTAAACAAAAAGTGATCCGCACTTTCGATAAAAATTGAAACTTTCAACAAAAATATTTAAATAGGTTTTTTTCTTGTTTGTTACGTTCGTGTGCTTCAATTTTCCTCGAAATTTCGGTACGTAAAAAGTACTTTAAAAAGTTAGAACTCTGGAAAATTTGTAAACAGAGATTCGTTACTTTATAATTGAATTTGCTAAGAGATTTTAGAGTTAACCTTTTCTAATCTTGTATAGGACTTGCAAGCAAAACAGAGTCCAATAAATTCATATGCAGTTGGATTTAAAACGACCTCTTTTGTCTGTTAGTATTTATTTTATGAATCTTACATTCCGCCACAACTGACACAAATAATACATTTACAGTCTGAACCGATGCCTAACCTTTGTTCTGCCACAACTTAAACGTCAAATATAAGTAAGGAATAATTATTGTGAGACATATTTTAATTTTGAAACTTCTGAGATCTTATTTAAATCCCCTATCTCGATTTTGAAATGTTTCGGTGTTACTGAGAAGGAATTACCTGTGTTCGGCGTATTGTAAAACTCAACCAAGAATTACTTACATTGAAAAATTTAAAAGATTACCCATTTCATTCTGTCCAATTTTTCCTATGACGATGCTTAATAGTTATTCATATGCTTGCCCAAAACCAGAATACCACAGACAAGTGTAGATACAATTCCTATGAATTTCAGCGTGCCATAAAGTCATCGCAGTTTTAGAAATATGGCTAGAAAATTTAAATTGTCCAAGAAAATATTATGTAATCATGTAATATTATAATAATAATTGGTACCCCCCCAAATTGGTGGGTACCAATTTCTGGTAAAGCTAAAAATGCGAAATTATTATGCAAATTTAAAAAGTAAGAAATTGAAAAAGTTACCCGTGAAGTTGGGATGTTTGTATAGCTTGAATCCAAAAATAGTCCAAGAAAATCCCAAATAAGGCATTTTAGAGTAGTTAAAATTACGTTTAAAAACATTGGCAGCTGTTGCTATGTGACTCACTCCGCTGTCCTCAAAATCATTTTGAATCCAAAAATGATTTTTCTTCCAAACCAGAAATGATTCTTCAGGATGGACCTGTATCTCGGTACATAATATCTCATCGGCGCTTGTAGATACTACTTTATTTCTCTGTGTTTGCAGATGAACACTGAAACTGCTCAGATTTGCTTCCCACAGTGTTCCTTAAATTAAGCAAAAAAAATTTAAATGTAAAAACTGGTAAACGAAACGAAAAACAAGAAAAAATAACACAAAGGTATCGTTTTTCAAAGGTAAATGAGCAATTCCCAATTGTAAAGTTCTGTAAGCAGATAGGTTTCAATGACAAAAACAATTTTTGATATGTTTAAAATTCCATCTGACCAATAGATTTTGAGTCTCGTATCATAAGTTAAGTATGCATGCAGGTGCATAAGGTGCCATAAGTCATTATGATCCATGATTCATTGTTTTGTAAACCTTAAGTATTTTTTTACCCACATGAGTTAGTCAGCAGTAAGGTTAATGAATTTACATAGAAAGTATGATTTATAAATATTTTATCTATAATCAACAAACCGTTATGTCATGTTTGATTGGTTTACAGAGTTCACATTAATAGCTCCCTTATTCTTAATGAATTTAAATTATTATCTGAATCAAATTTATGATATTTTATGACTTCTTTTGACAAACGGTCATCCCTGCTCCATACGTATTTTCTCATTCATAGTCTACTATACTTCAGATGACTTATTATGTATCTTCAAATACTTTGAGTGAACGGTAGTGGTGTCTGTCTGTGTGTCTGTCAGTCCATAAAGTCGATAACTTTCGAACGGTTTAAGCTATTGACTTGAAACTTGATATATAAGTTTAAGGGGCATATGCTCGGCTAAGTACAAAATGAGGTTAATCAGACAATTCCCAAAGGGGGTTCACCTGAAAAGCACCCTCCTGAAAGTCCAAATGTTGAAGGTAAAAAAAAATTTTTTCAAAATACCTCTCAAGTTGCCCCAAATGGTTTAAAGTTGCAAAAAAAGTCAAAAAAGGTAAAAAATGTCAAAAATGTCAAAAAGGTCAAAAAAGGTCAAAAAAGGTCAAAAAAGGTCATAAAGGTCAAAAAGGTCAAAAAAGGTCAAAAAAGGTCAAAAAGGTCAAAAAAGGTCATGAAGGTCAAAAAGCTCAAAAAAGGTAAAAAAGGTAAAAAAGGGCAAAAAGGTCAATAAGGCCAAAAGTGTAAAAAAGGTCAAAAGTGGTCAAACGTCAAAAAATTTCAATAAGGTCAAAAAAGGTCGAAAAGTTAAAAAAAAGGTCAAAATGGTCTACAAAAGTCAAAAAGGTCAAAAATGTCAAAATTGTCAAAATTGTCAAGAAATTTAAATTAAGTTTCAAAGCTTTAAAATAAGTTTTAAATTTAAGCGTCTGACGATGCTTGGTTATAGTTTTAGTTGTAAAGTTTATTTTAATCTGAATATATTAATTGCATGTGTTGCAGGCTATATTGTTAATCAGTCCATACGGAATACTTCATGTATTATGAATGTTTATGTTTTTTAGCATAATAATAAAATGATTGATGAATGTTTTTAATCATTCTAGGCCGTATTGAGTATTTATTATTGCTAATTCCTAAGATGTATTGAATCTGTCCAGTCCATACGCAATACTTCTTAGGAACTCTAATGAATATCCTATCACTTTTTAAGGATATTCAATACTGCCTAGGAAGTATTGCGAATGGACTGACTAGCAATACGCCCTGCAACATATGCAATTTTTTACTCATCAGACTAGGTATTTGCAAAGTAAAAAAATTTTTATGCTTCAAAAGCTCAAACTTCAGAACAGAAAGAGTGAAAAAATTGTACAGTAAAGGTCTGTAGTCACCTGGAACATCTTTCCTAGAACTTGGAATTTTGATTCACTCTTTGTTAATGGTATGGCAAAGCTTGGTAAATGTCATATTGTTATCCAGAGAAAATATATGATGCTGTATATATTATTAATTTTATTATGATAGATGCTGAAAATAAATTGAATATATTTTATTGTAATAGATGATTGTAAAATTTTAATTGCTACGATATCAATTTTTATGCATCAGGCCATTGCGATTGAAAAATCAAGACATCTGAATAAAAACACCAAACCAACACAAATGCAAATTCAATGTTACTTAAACCGTCCATTCACATATTAGACATAGGCGTTGGGTTATTAGTTCTCTACGTTAACTTTGCTGGCACATCGTTCCACTGCTCAAAAATGATTTGTTCTTCTAACTCTTTTTTAACTATTTTACTTTCATTTGAATAAAATTATGGCGAAGTTATATTTTGTAACAACCCTTCCCATCCTACCAGCGCTTATTTTTCATCCGGAAGTTCACAAATTGATTTTCCATCATCATAGCTATCCGATTTAAACACGGCCTCCACTGCTCGACGTCATTCCATTTGAGATAAAAAATTTCCATTCAATTCCATCTAAATCAGGATTTGAATGAAAATTAGTATTTCAAATAAAGTTCATTCCATTTGAAAGTTAACTTGATTGTGATTCATTATGGATTAAACAGAATGAAATTAATTTACTTTTCAAAAATTCTCGATTCATATTTTATGTCGGTTTAAATATGCTCATAAACTCTGACAGTTGGTAGAACTTTTGATTGAGAAAACAATGCGCGAAATATTACTACATTTTTGAATTTCAATTCCATTCCATTCAAAGTTTTAAATTTCAATCCACCTATATACTGGGAATTTTCTATGGTTGCAGTTGGTTGACACAAATGTCAACATGGGTTGTATTAATACTTCCCATGTACGCATTTGTGTTAACCAATGGAATTGAATGATTTCTTTTAATCTTACTTCCATTCAAAACAAGATTTTGATAAATGAAATGGAATTGAATTGAAAAAAGACTCATTCAGAATCAAATGACGCCGAGAACAAGCCTGTACACCAATTAAAATTAAAATTTAGATAGACTTCTTTCTATGAGATTTGTCGTCGGTAACTGAAGAAATCTATGGCTAGATTTTTTGCGGTCAAGAATAGATTTTTAGACATCGCCAAATGATTACGCTTCTTTTCGGATACAAGCGTTTGCATCTGGTTAAATTTTTAAGGAAATCCTCTCTGTTTTAGCCATACAACGGTAAAATAAAACAGGTAAAATTTTCTTTTTTCAAAAGCATGTAATTTTACATCAACCAAATTGCAATATTTCATGATGACAGAAATTTAGCATTTTTAAAAAAAATCCTGATCGTTACATAACCGGATTCGAATACAAAACGCAATGTTATATTATAATTATATGTTAAATTAAAACGCAATTATAATCGACAAATGTTGACCCTTGGTTATTAAGTATCGTCAGATACTTTATGTGAACCCCCTGAATGTGGTGTCTGTTAGTCCGGTATTCTGTCAGTCCATTAGTCTGTCAAGGCGATAACTTACGAACGGTTTCACATACCGACTTCAAACTTGGTACACTTGCTCTAGACCACCCCCAAGGTCACAATAAAAATGTCAAATTTTTGACCTAATGTTAAAGATAGGGAAAAAAATTTTTTTTTAATATTGCTTCCCCACCACTACCGCATGCTTAATGTGATGTACAGGGACTCAAAAAAACCCCTAACGGACCCCGGAAAACCCGACCGCACCCCCAAAGGAACAAAATGATATTATGGGTTTAAGTAACTCACTGACCTATGAAAAAAGGGTTAAACATAAAAGTATGCCAAAACAGAGACCCCCACGACCTTGACCACACCCCAAAGGGGCAAAATGATATTATGGGTTTAAATGACGCACTGACCTAGGAGAATAGGTAGTAACATAAAACAAAGACCCCAACGACCTTGACCACACCCCCAAAGGGGTATAGTGACATTTTGGGTTTAAATGACACAGTGAAGCAGAGCAATAGGGTTAAACATAAAAATATGACCCCCACGTACTTGACCACACTCCCAAACGGACAAACTGAGATTATAGGGTTAAATGACGCACTGACCGAGGAGAATATGTTTTAACGTAAAACAAAGACCCCCACGACCTTGACCACACCCCCAAAGGGGTATAATGAGATTTTGGGTTTAAATGACACAGTGACCTAGGGCAATAGGTTAAAAAACATGACCCCCACAACCCTGACAAAACCCACAAAGGGGCACAACGAGATTATAATAGGTCAAAATGGCTTCAAATAGGGCTAAATGGTTTTAAATAGCCCCGATTAGTTTTAAATAGTTTCAAATACCTCCAATTGGTTTCAAATAGTTACAAAGTGTTTCAAATAGCCCCGAAAGATTTCAAATAGCCCGTAATAGTTTCAACTAGTCCCAAATAGTTTTAAATAGCCCCAAATAGTTTCAAATAGCCTCAAACAGTTTCAAATAGCTCTAAATAGTTTCAAATAGCTCAAAATATTTTCAAATAGCCCCAAATAGTTTCAAATAGCCCCAGATAAATTCAAAAGTTTTAATAATAATCTGACGATACTTTCTTAGAGCGTTGTGAATGGTTTATTAAGGAGCATCAGCTCATTTATGGTTTCACTGCGTCAATCTGTCTGTCTGGTGTCTGTCCGTCCGTCCGTCCGTCTCCCATTTTATTCGAAAACAGTTTGACCTTTCGAGATGAAACTTGGTACACATGTTTTAGACCTTAAGGGCTTCCCTTAGTTCAAAGAAGGCCCTGTAGGACCACCAACAAGGTCACAATAAAAAGGTCAAATTTCTGACCCAATGTTAAAGATATGGAAAAATTTTTTACGTAGTTCTTTCTCCACCACCACCGCATGCTTTCTATGAAGCATAGGCACCCAAATAAAACCCAAAGGGACCTTAAAAAACCTAACCACACCCCCAACAGGGGAAAATGAGATTACGGATTTAAATTTTAAGGGCACTTAAGGGTTTTTAAGGGTACTTAAGGGTACTTAGGGGTTTTTAAGGGTACGTAAGGGTACTTATGGGTACTTAGGGGTTTTTAAGGGTACATGAGGGTGCTTAAGGGTACTGAGGGGTTTTTAAGGGTACTGAGGGGTTTTTAAGGGTACTGAGGGGTTTTTAAGGGTACTGAGGGGTTTTTAAGGGTACTGAGGGG